>RWGZ01000709.1:412066-528813 GCA_009725065.1 Utricularia reniformis
GCCCGAGGCGTGGTAAACGTGTGGAGGCCCGAAGCGTGGAAAACGTGGGTTTGAAACCGTTCTGATCGAACCATGGAGCCCATTACCAGAAAACGCTTTATTTCGCCAAGGTCATCTTCGGTCCTCTCGTGGAACATCGGGCCGCTCTTCGTTAAGTGTATAAGTGGGCTGCAAGGGTTCGTTTCTACCATTTGAATCGGCCCAATTGTTAATGGGCCTTATCCGTCATGGAGTGTCTGGTCCTAGAGTTCTCATCACTAGCCCATCGGACTTGATTGCCATCGTAGAGGTGATACAAGGCCGATCACATGATGTTTGCACATTCGTGAGAACATGGGATCGTACCTGTAGGTAGTGAGCGTCCAGGGGACCGATCTTTCCCTTAGTGTAGGAATTACTTGCATTTAAAACTTAATAACGTATATTTATGTTATATTTTTATCTTTGTTATTATTTAAATATTAATATCCCGATTGGCGCCTCTTCACATTCGATAGTTCAAGAGGCGTGATGAGTGCGCTTGTACTGCCTTTGTCTGGGGCAATATTACGTGGCGGCTCACTATTGGCTGGGAGATGAATATTTAAATCGGGGTTTTGGGCATTGTTTTCCCTCATCGTCATTTTCGCGAAGGAAGAACTGCAAAATCAAGCTCTCTGTGCCCTCAATCCATTTCACTCCGACTTTCTTTAAGGTATACACTATGGCTCCTCATAAAATGAGATACCCAGCCATGTCTGAGTTAGATATTGAGGAGTTTAGGTCTAGGTTTTTGATTCCGGCACATTATTCCATCAGGAAGGGACGGGAAGATATTCCATGTTTCCTTCCGACGGAAATGAATGTGTCGGCATCCGCTTTTCCGGTCAGTTACGCTTTTTTAAAGTGCGGGCTTCGTTTTCCGCTGCATCCCTTTGTAGCGGCCGTTCTTAAAGAAATTCATTGCCCTACTTTTGCTTTATTCCCGGGTAGTTATGTGTATATAGTGGCGTTTATATTTTACTGCCACCAACAGAATCAGGCCCCGACCTTAGAATATTTTTTCAACCTGTTCTTGGTGAGATCCCGAAAGGGGAAAGGTCTATTAGGATGCCGCAAATTATATTATATAGCGGTGCGCACTAAAGAGTGCGCTATTGTAGATAAAGAAGAGTCTCTCCATGCGTGGGAGTCTTGTTATGTGTGGATAACAGTCCCAAAAGAGGACATGTTGAAGGTGTGGCCGCGCATAACTCACCCACGCATAGGTCAGTTGGACCGAACTAGGTTCAATCCTTCTCGTCCGGACACCGCAAATACGCTTGCAATGTTCCCTCCTCCCGAAGCGCGCCTTAAGCGAATAGATCTGCTTCGGGAGAAAAGATTGATAGAAATAGGTGTCCCGGGTAGGACCAGAGCCCCAACCCCGAAGGGGATGTTTTCTAGCTCAGATCCATCAGAAGGATCGGGTATGAAGTAATGTATTTATTTTATCATTTCCTGATCCTTATGTATTTGTTTTGCAGATTCGAGTGAGACAATGCCTAGCTCACGTTTCAAACGTATGGCGGCTGCTTCGGTCCGTCCTTCTGAGGGACAGCGCGATGCATCGAGCAGCGCGGATGGAAGTGAATCAGCAACGGGGGTACGCTGGTTCCATCGGGGTCCGGGAACCCCCCGATCTAAACTACCGGCGCGGGCACATTGACCCTTCGCTGTACAGGGCAGCCTTCAACCGGGGAAGGGCCTGCGTTTCGAGTATTTGGAATGGTAGAGGAGATGATAAAGGCTCGGATTCGTTCTTTGAGCTTATCCAGCCTCTATCAGATCGGAAATAACTCATTCATTAATGCTAATACTATTGCTTTATTGCAGCAGGGAGCCGTTCCCGTGGAGAAGGTTCTCCCCGGTCCTCACCTTAAGGCGAACATCTCCCTGCCGCCGATCCCCTTAGGAAAAGGGAAAAGGGCGACCGAAGCAGAAGCCCCGAAGGATCCAAAATGGTTGAAGAAAGGGGAGAACGCTTCGGTCCCTACTAAGGGGATCGTTTTGAAGGAGCATGCATCTAGCCCTATAACTAACTCCGACTGGGGAGTTGCTTTGGGCCTACTGGACAGGTTCAGTAAGGGGAGGAAGTTAACCTCCTGGATGAGTGCTTTCCTAAAGAACTACCGCATTTATGGAGAGCAAAACCCAGACAACGTCCAAGCGGACATGTTTGGGGAAGAGATTATGGAAGGTTTCCTCGACCTCACGACCAAGGTAATTTTATTTAACATGAAGACCCGAAGTTTCATCTTTTTAAACGTGTTATCTTATGCAGATGTTGAGGAAAACCTTCACAACTGCCATCACCGTGGAGAAGAACCAGGGTGACAGCGTTTTGTCCCAGAAAGTCCATGATCAACTTGACCTTGCAAAAAGACAAGTTGAAATCAAGCATGGTGAGTTGGTCACGGTACGGGAGGACCGGGACCGGCTGGAAAATGAGTTCCTAAGAGCTGGGACGGAGGTCTCACTCTTAGCAGATAAAGTCTCTGAGCTGGAGAAGATAGGACAAACATCCCAGGGGCGAATTTTTGACCTGGAGGCCAAGCTGCGGGCCAAGGAGGAAGAAATCAACGAAGTCCAAGGTCGGGCCCAGGAGAAAAGGAATAAATTGAACAAACTTCTCCTTCGGGCCCAAAAAGACAAGACGACCTTGGAAGAGGAGTTGACAAGAGCCCGCACTTCGACCGAAGGTTCGGTTTGGGAGGCAGTTTTGGGTTTCGCTCGGTCCCCCTTGTAATTCGCTTTAGCGGATAACATACATGGGGTATATACTGCTAAGTATTTGGATAACATGCGAGAGCAAGTTATTCAGCAGTTTGGGCTTTCCCCTTTCGGACGAGCGATGGAAGGCGATCGAGCCACTTGAGAGAGATGGTAAGTTTCAGGTTATTCCAACTTTGGAAGAACATGTTCTGGAAGAAGACCATTTCTTCTATCTCTTTGAAGAGATGGAGAGAGTGGTCAATCAAAAGGTGGCCGATCAGGAAGAAGAACTGAAGCAGCTTGCGGCCCAGACCGAACCGCAGGAGCAGGAGGTTGAAGATAAAGAAGATGGGCAGGATAACTAGATTGCGTTTATATTTTGTATCTGCCTTGCTTCTTATTTTCAATATATAACTCTTTTCTTTCAGTTCTTATCCTTTTAATTGCTAGAACGAAGCATTATAACCAACTTTTAAGTAAACTAATATGTTTCATATTAATGAAATTGTTTTAACCACCAAGTGTAAGATCGGGGACGCTTATAGGATGTTAATCTATCGGTCCCAGATATTATGTTTGACTTATTTGTATCAATTCTGATTGGATCGGTCGTTTCACATTGTATGTGGGTCACTCTTATTCCGTCCTTGGAGTCAATACTTGATTGGAGAGGCGTGGTCTACGTTCAATGTGAGTTTTCATGAGCTTCGGCCGAACCTTGGTTCTAATAAAGTCTCGTAGGTTATATTGGCTAAACTTTGCTCATACCACCTCCTATATTAGGACCGACTTATGTTTCGATATGTTGACTACCATTCCTTTTATCATGGCAGATTTCATAAGTACAAAGGGCCATTTCTAAAGACTGAATGCCGTTGAAGGGAGTGTTTTAGTTCGTAATGAGTTTTGGGAGAATCACGACTCGTCCATGGGACTAGGCAAGTGCAGGAGCATCTGATTCGTCAGAGCAATCACTACAGCTTGGGAGCCTTGCGGACAAGAAGCTTCGGTCACCAGTCCAGATTCGTCCTAAGTCACCCAACTTCAAAACCGGTCCATCATTCCATTAGAAATAGTTTGTTTTTTACTTACTTGTTTTCTGCTTACGTTTAAAGGAATGTATTTTATTGAGTCAAACATATTATTCGAAGATTCATAAGAAATATCGCCTTAAGTTCATGACGTTCCAAGTTCGGGGACCTCAATACCATCCAATGTCTCAAGTTTATATGCACCCGATTCCAATTTCTATTATATTCGATACGGTCCTTCCCGATTTCTATCTAACTTTCCAACGTTCCTCTGCACTTTAATGCTTCTGAGGACGAGATCGCCTTCAAAGAATTCTCTTGGGAGGACTCGCTTGTTATGGGCCCGTTCCATAGTTCGCTGATAAGCACGCATCCGTGCGTAAATTGCATCTCTCTTTTCTTTGATCATTTCGAGGTCCAATAATCTCCTTTCACCATTCATATGCTCATCATACTGAGATATCCAAGGTGATCGGATGGCAACCTCCACCCGGCTAACAGCTTCGGTCCCATACACCAATGAGAAAGGTGATTCCTTGGTTGTTGAGCGAGGTGTAGTTCGGTATGCCCATAAGACCTCGTAGATGTATTCATGCCATTTACCTCCGAAATCTTCTAACTTTTTCTTCAATCCTTTCAGGATAACCTTGTTAGATACCTCCGTAAGTTCGTTAGTTTGGGGGTGGGCTACTGATGAGAAATGTTGGATGATGCCCAACTTGGTGCATAGAACCCGTATGTTCTTTCCGCGGAACTGAGTCTCATTATCTGATATGAGCGCTCGGGGAACCCCGAAGCGGCTCACGATATTTCTCCATAAGAAGTGTTTGACCACCTTCTCTGAGATGATGGCTACTGCTTCTGCTTCAATCCATTTCGAGTAATACTCCACTACTACAATACAAAATTTTCTTTGTCTTATTGACCGAGGAAAAGGTTCGAGGATATCAATTTCCCATCTGTCAAATGGACAAGGCAGTGGGGTAACCGATAAGGGAGCCCCAGGCAACTGCGGAATAGGAGCATGGTATTGACATATGGCACAACGTTTACTGTATTTCTTGGCATCTGCAAGCAACGTTGGCCAAAAATATACAGCTCTAATGATGCGGTGGTACAAAGATCGAGCCCCTGAATGAATGCCGCATATCCCTTCGTGCATATAAATCATAACGGCTTCAGCCCCAATGGGGGATAAGCAGAGCAGAAGCGGGCCCCCAGAGATTCAGTAGCGTTAATATTCAAGCTCTGGAGTTCATGGCATAGAGCCCCGATCTCTTCAATAGACAGTTCGGTCACTGATATCTCGACCGAAGGTCGGTCCTGAATGTGGACCGAAATAGTGTTTGGCTCTATGTCAGGTATGCCTGCGGCCAATCTGGCGAGTGCATCAGCAACCTTATTTTGCTCTCGTGGCAAGTGGTCAAGAGAAAACTCACTGAATTTCTCGGATAATTCCAGAACTTTGGCACAATATAGCTTCATCATCGAGTCGTGAGTCTCAAATCTCCCTGCGAACTGTTCTACTACTAACTTCGAGTCTGAGAACATTCGCACTCTGCTAACTCCCATTTTTCGAGCCAAGGTCATTCCTGATAACACAGCCTCATACTCTACCACATTATTTGTTCCAGCAAAGGAAAATTTGACTGTGGAATGAATAAGGTCACCTTGTACCGTTGTTAGGGCAATACCCGCTCCTCTTCCCCCGAAGGTCGACACATCTACATGGATCGTCCATCGATCATCCTCCTGGTTAAGATATATGGCCAATCGGGTCATTTCAACCACAAAGTCGGCTAGGACCTGAGCTTTGATCGCCCTTCGGGGCAGGAATTCCAAATACATAGCGCTGAGTTTGATAGCTCATTTTGCCAATCTCTCATTCAAATCCTTCTGTTTAATGACTACCTTCAGAGGTTGATCCGTATTAACATAGACCGTTCGGCCTTCAAAATAATGTTTCAGCTTGGATACAGTTTTTTTCAATGCTAGCATGAATTTCTCCAATGTGGAATATCTGGTTTCAGTAGATACCAGAGAATGGATGACATAATAAACATGTCTATGAATGTCGTCTCAGATGGTCACTAGAGCTGCGCTGAAGGCAACTTCTGATACATCAAGATACAACCCCAAAGGTTCATCACAAGTTGGACTTACCATCACCGGGGGAGTGCTTAAATAAGTCTTCAACTCAGAGAAGACCCGATCGCATTCTTCGGTCCAATCTACATGGCTTGCTTTTCTTAGCACTCTGAAAAAAGGTAGAGCCCGATCTGTGGATTTTGAGATAAACCTGCTTAGTGCGACGAGTCGGCCAGTAAGCCTATGAAATTCTCTCTTGTTTCTTGGAGGTTGCATATCAATGATAGCTTGCACCTTTTCAGGGTTAACCTCTATGCCTTTCTCTGAAACGTAATATCCTAGAAATTTTCCGCTTCGGATCTCGAAGCAGCATTTGTTTGGATTTAGTTTAAGCTTATATTTTTGGCATACTTTGAAACAACGAGACAAATAAGAAAGGTGGTCTTCATCATTCATAGATTTAACAATCATATCGTCAACATAAAATTTCATCATATGGCCGATCAATTCTCTAAAGATCCTGTTGACCAACCTTTGATATGTTGCTCCCGCATTTTTGAGACCGAATGGCATAACCACATAACAGTAAATGCCATCTTCTGTCATGAATGATGACTTCTTCTGATCTTCTTCAGCAAGGAAGATCTGATGGTACCCAGAGTAAGCGTCCATGGTACTCATCATGGTGCTACCAGACACATTGTCTACCAGTCGGTCGATATGCGGCAAAGGGAAAGTGTCCGATTCACAGCTTTTGTTAACATCAGTAAAGTCGATGCACATTCACCATTTCCCGTCGGGTTTGGAGACCACTACTGGGTTTGCAACCCATTCAGTATAGTGGATCTCTCTGATGAATCCTGACCGTAGCAATTTATTCACCTCAGCCCGGATAATCTCGATTTTTTCGGGAGAATAACGTCTCCTTTTCTGCCTAACAGGCTTCGTTCCAGGCTCGGTGTTGATCCGATGTTCACTATCGGATCGGTCAATCCCCGGAACATCGTCCGGGGTCCATTCGAATATATCAACGTGGCTTCTTAGCAGGTGGATCAGTTCTTTTTCAAAAGAAGGGGCTAAGTGTGCCCCGATGCGAGTTGTTTTGGTTGAGTCATCCTCAACCAGGTTAATCAACTTGAACCCTACGGGTTCCATTGCTTGCCTCGGGTGCGGCGGTTCTTCTAGCAGATCGACCTGGGCCATTTTGATAGGTGTCAATGTTCGGCACGAGCTCATGTAGCATTGTCTAGCTAATTTCTGATCCCCTTGACAGAAATAACTCTATGAATGGAGGGGAAATTGAGCATCATATGATAAGTAGATGGGACCGCCTCGAACTTACGAAGGCCGGTCCGTCCGATAATGGCGTTGTAAGCCAAGTCGACTTCAACGACACTGAATTCCAGATCCTCCGATCGGTCCTTGGATGGTTCTCTAAGGGTGACTGGGAATAAAATCTTCCCGCATGGAATGACGCTCCTTTGGTCGAACGACCAAAGAGTTATATTAGTGATCGGGAGGTCATGAGCAGCAGCTCCTAATATTTCGGCGACCTCGCGCTTCATTAGATTGCAAGAGGCCCCGGTGTCCACTAAGATCCTGTGGACACGACGATTTCCGATGATTCCGGTGATGGTAAGGGGATCATCGCATGGATCGATAATCCCTTCCCGATCGGCCATAGTGAAAGTAATGTCCTCCCCGAAGGGAGGGGACCGCTCAGCTGAATCATATTTAACCAGCGCCACAGATTCGGAGAGCTCAGCGGAGTCTCTGCGCGTCGTTCTCTTTCGGTCCCGGACCGATTCATTTATCCTCAAACCACCAGAGATAACATAAATATCTCCGGCTACTTCTCGGGGTGCCGCCTCATTTTGAGGAGGTTGGGCACCTGTTTCAACGGGTGGAGGAGAAACCTGCTCCTGTCTTCCACCCTCGTTTTGCGGAGCTCTGCCGCCACGGCCCCGCCATCTTCTTCTTCGGCCCTGACCACAGTTCTCTCGACGTGTTGGCCTCTATCTTGCTCTGGAGGAGGAGACCGTCGGTCCTCCGTCCGATCATTATAATTTCGGGGTTGTCCCCGATTATCCCTTCCCCGCGGCCTGTGACGATCGTCACCTTGGTGACCCTTTTGGGGAGATTCTGCTCGCTTGCCCTTCTGACCATTCCGGTCGGGCTTTTCTTTATTCATTGCCGCTACTGTCTCTTTCAACAGCGGGCACTTTAGGGTCAGGTGGTCGCGATTATGATGCAGCTCGCAATATACCCGATTGTCCTCCTGCTTCGGGGGGACATCTTTCTCTCCCACACCGCTACTTCTCGCGATTGCTTCTTAGGGTAGGAAACCCTATGATCACCTGCGGGCTCAGAATTCCCACTAGGTATCCGATAGCCTAGCCACAGCGCTTCATCCACCTTAATATACTTGTTGATTTTCTGAAGAAGTTTCCCCAAGGTGGATGGTGAGCTCTTTACTAAGCTGGCCGAAAGGCCGCACGGTCCCAAGACCTGCTGTAAAATATCAATCTTATCCCGGAGCTCAAGCTTGATACCCCGGGCGGTCCTATTGAATTTATCCATGAAGGACCGAATACTCATTTTCGTCGGGATATATTTTAGATGATATAGTTCCTGTCTGCTTCGGGGCGGTCCTACATTTGGAGCAAATTGCTCTGAGAAAGCAAGAATAAATCCGCCATATAACTGTATGGATCGGGTCGGCAAATTTTTGAACCACGTTCGGGCGTTCCTTGCAATCCTGCCGCGAAGATGCGGCACTTGAGTGAATCTGAGGCCCGAAACGTTCTCATGCGTAACTCGAAATCGGCAACGTGATCGATTGGATCACCGCCACCACGAAATGTCGGCAACCCCTCGGGGTTGCGATAATGCCGATCTGGGACTGTTGCCCAGATCTCTTCAGAAAAGGGGAGCATCAAATCTCCCAAGGTGGCTGATACACCTTCAGATTGTTGGGACGATGTCTGGACCACATGCAAATTATGCCACCAGTCATCATCCTTATTTCGCCTGATTGGGGCCTCTATGGCCCTGTTGAATAAACCAGGATTGCGTCCCAGATTAGGTTCGCAATCCTTCAACGCACGCATGCTCTCCAACTCCCTGGTGAGCTCGTCAATTCGTCGCTGCATCTGCTCCTGACCATTTCTAGGAGCGGGAGTTAGAGCTCTGGCCGGGGGAGAAGTAGACCGATATCTAGGCCTCCTCGTTGTTACACCACGTCTGATGATTTCTTCATCATCAGTGCTGCGCTCGTCAGGATCACTCTCGAATCCTCTGCTTTTGGGAACAGGGCTTGAAACAACCGGTGGTTCTGTTCCACTTCTCTCCGACGTAATTTCTAGTACCACATTCCTGACGACAGCTTCCAGATCCTGCAAAGTGAATGTTGGTGCTGGGAGACTGTCGAGAAGCACGTCACTATCATTTGTCAAAATTCCAGTCGCCATGCCTTTGATTGTCCTATTCCTGGTAGAAAACTCAAATGGGATTAGAGAATCGTCTCCACGGACAGCGCCAAACTGTTATGGTCCCTTTTTAAGGGGTACCAACAGTCGTCCGGTTCGGCAGCAGACGAACTCGGTTTTGATTTGCTTTTGATGTGGAATACGATTAGAACTGGAAACAATAAATGGACACGGCGATTTATAGTGGAAACCCAAGGAATTGGTGAGAAAATCACTTGACTAAGAGCGAATTATGCCCATAGCCTGTTCACTAATCAGATAATTTATACAAAATACAACAGAAGCTTAATGAAAATGACAAGGGAATAGAAAGCAGTAAGAACTCCGGTAGGGTAACGGCATGTTCTTACGCGTCCAAAAGGTCCTGCTATTTCCGTCGTCGCACTCTGTATTTATAGAGTTAGTGGCCTGTGTAAATCACGCTCTGTAACCACCTTTGACAGGTTTGTTAGATGTTGTTGTCGCGCGATGTAAACGACGTTGGGACCGAGGCGTGGTCTGCGTGATCGGGCCTGAGGCGTGGTAAACGTGTGAAGGCCCGAAGCGTGGAAAACGTGGGTTTATAACCGTTTTGACCGAATCATGGAGCCAGTTACCAGAAAACGCTTTATTTCACCAAGGTTATCTTCGGTTCTCTCGTGGATCATCGGACCGCTCTTCATTAAGTGTACAAGTGAGCTGCAAGGGTTCGTTTCTACCATTTGAATCGGCCCAATTGTTAATGGGCCTTATCCGTCACAGGGTGTCTGGTCCTAGAGTTCTCATCAGTAGCAGACATGAGTCGGTTACACCATTAACTGCTAACCGTCTCCTTTAACATATTGTCTACCCGTTCCCCGCCCCGCCCACAACCAACCCCGCCAAAGCCCATTGTTAACGGTTAACCGTTGATTTATAAATTTACATTTTATATTTTATTAATATAAAAAATCAATATTATAAATTTAAATATATTTCAAACAAAACACAAATTATTTATTTTAAAATCATAATTATTAATATATTTAACGATATCAAATTAAAGAAGCTTTTATATATTAAAATTTGTATATAGAAAAACTATAATTTTTTTTGAATTATTAATACATTAAAAAAAGATTACCCTTCCAAACTTGATAAAATACAAGTTTAGCAAACATCATTCATATTCAACGGTTTTTCGTCTAAAAATGCAAAACTAGAGAAAACTTTAAGAAAAACTTTTTTTCTTTTTAATGTAGTTTTACAAGTATATATAATTTAATTTAAACGGGTAATTAATTTTGTATACGGATACAAGATGGGTAACGGGGCAGATATATATGTAAAACCACTATCTGTCTCGTTTAATGCGTGTAAATAAATTTACAACTATTCGCACATTCATTACCGTTTAACTATCAAAATACACATAAATTTTGAGATTATCCGGCGGGTAGTGGGTCGATTAACTCAAATTGTGTCATCCCTAAATAACACCCACACCGGATTTTAGGTTCATTTTCACTTAAATGTTTATTTTAATCAATTTCATAAAATTCAAATTTCCAAAATATTATTTATATGAAAATATTTATTAAAATAAACATTTAAGTGAAATTGACCAACATTTATAAATATATATTTTGGAAATATTAAAATGTAAAATCCAATAATATTAGGTACTAAAATATAAAAATTAAGATACGAATTTTAAAAAGTTGAGTTGGTTTAATTTACACGTATAACAAAAAATTACATATATTTATTGTTGTCTAAAAATATAATCTTGCCTAATTTTTAATAAAAATTCATTTTAAATTTATAAAATTTGTTTATAAATAAATTTAAATTAAATTCTTCAAAATTCATAGAGAAAATGACAAATTTAATTCCCAAAATTTAATGATTTTGGTAAATTTGATGTTTATATTTTTGTGACCAAACTTGTCACATCATGCAAACTTTGAGTACTTTAAATGTCATTCACTCATTTTAAATATTAGTTCAAAATTACTAAAATACAATCAAACTCAAAAAATTAAAATATTACTTTTATTAAATTTTATCATCTATAAATCAATCTTTAAGTTACTAAAAATGTGGATTAATACTACAAATATTTTTTCATTGAAACCATTGAAATTTTGCCATATTGTGTACTCGAAATTCAAAATTTAAATGAATGTGTTAAGTAGTGTATTTATATCAGTCGATATGCTATCGGTATAACTGCCATTCCGATTATATATATTAATTATTAACTTAAAATAATTATTTTAATTCTTTATGAGCATTTTTATGAAAATAAATAACGATTGTATCAAAATTCATGAATCTATAGTATGATAATATATAATCTGATACATAGAGATTATGTTTTATTTAGCATCGATGTTTTGAAATGGATTGGAATTCAGAATTTCGGGCCTATAAGGTCTCAATTTTTTTATTTAAAAATTATATTTATTACTTTTCCGGTCGGATCGGAAAAACGAGGACTTTGACCTTAAAACCTGATATCAGGTTGTACCAATTAATGTTTAATGTATTATATACCGACTGATATACAGAGAGAAAATTGTGCCCATGATCCACAAACTTTAGGCTATATGACATATTTGGTCATCACATTTTTTTGGCATGTAGAGTCCCCATTGTTTATCTTTTTTCCATTTTGCATCCCATAGTTTACAAAATCAAGCAATGTCGATCCCCAAAGTTCGTATTTAGTCCTCACAATTTTAATATAACAAAACAGGTCCTCGTTGATTCGATATATTTGCAAAACAGGTCTCCAATCTTTTTAATATTTGGTATTTGTAGTCCCTAAAATTGTTTTGCCGTTAAGTCACCCCGTTACGGTTACAACATAAAGTGTTTTATGGATTTCGTAGACAAGAGAACGGCCACTGCTTGGGTTTTTGTTCGATATGAAACAATTTTTTATCGTACTATATTAACATTTTGCTAACAGTATACCGGCCGGTATGACAAAAATCGGACGGCATTGGTATTTCGACCGGTACTGCCCGGTACCGGGTTTTTGGGTCGAAACCCATTTTTTCGGGTCGTCCCGGAAAAAAATAAAAAAGAAATTATATATTTTAAAATTTTAAAATTTTTAAAATTTTTTAATAATATATATAACGGTTTACCGATCATATCTGTATGGATCGAAAAGGTACGCCGGACCGGTACGAAAACATTACATTTTACAAACATTAGCATTTCGAGAAAAAAAAAATCATGTTAGATAGATCACGTAGTATTCCACATTATTAAGCATAATTACGTAACAACAACCTAGTATTCCTTTATTGTAACCCAAACTTAAGTATTCTGTTTCTAATAATTCTTGTTACAACCCAAACTTAAATAATCTTAAAGCTTCGTATAATGTTTTATTTATACACGTAGTCATGACAAACAAGTATACGCATGACGAAACATGATACTATCAATGAAATAACAACGACAACGTTTTCTGGGGGGACTAAATCTGCAACATAATTAGAAGTGTGAGGATGTAATTTGCCAAAAAAAAGATTGAGGACCATGATTGCTCATTTTTCAAACGTTTAGGCGATTTAACGATATTAAGGACGATTTTTGCCAAATTTATGAAATTTTGGGGGTCTAATAAGCCATTATTTTGATTTGAGGACTACAATTGCTAAAATTGAATAACATTAAGGACTGATTTAGCACATGTGTTAAACAACGGGGTCGGTTTTGCCAAACCTTGCAAATGAAGGGGAATAGTTTTGCCATGTTATAACTTTGAGGATCAAAATTGCCAAAATTCACAAAGTATAAGGATTAAATTTGCCATTAACCTTAAACCATGGGGACTTTTTTTGCGTATTGCCCATATAAAGATAATGTTAATATATAAATTTGCATTTTAAATGTTGACTTCAAAATTTCAATGAAATTAGAATTGTTTTATCGCAAAATTATATTTTAGTATAAACTCCAAAATTTTACGTAATTTAAAGATTGATTTATAAATAATAAAACTTAATTTAACAATAATTATTATATTTTTGAATTTAATTTAACGGATTGATCAGACGGGTTAGAAGTTCGGCTCATTCCATCAACGGATTGATACAATCAATGATATCTCGACGTACCTAGGGACATGCGCCGCATGCCACGTCCACATCCAACGTGGCCCACGCATTGACACGTATTCGATGTGCCAAAATATATATTTTTGATTTTTCGATAATCTTTATTCAAGTCGTATATTTGATTTTGCTGTTATACTATTTAAAATGGTTTATTTTGTATTTAATTTAAAATTTTGAATCTTTAAAAATAAGGAAAATAACTATTATTATTTTTGTGTTAACAATTTGATACTTTTTAATTACTAATTATTACATAAAAACATTTTAATTATAGTTGTTTCTTAAAATATAAATATTAAGTTGCTTACTTTATAATAAGTTTTCACAATTTAAAAAGTTGTATATTGTAATTGCCTTAAATAAAGAGTTACATATTATTAAATTTCAAAGCATAATATAATTTAAAATCTTTAATATATGATATTTATATCTTTTATTTATCAAATCAATAGCATATTTATTATTTATATTCTAATGTTTCATTATTTATAATAAAAATAATTATATATATATATATACCAAATTTATATTCTAAGCGCATAGAAAACATGACATGTTTACTTTTGCCTCGTCGACGTATACGCGTCAACAATATCAACCAATCCGCGTCAATATACTCAAATATAATATAATACAATATAAATTTTAAATAATAATAATTTTTAAAAAGTTGTATATAGTAATCCACAAACGTACAGTAGGTCAACCCACGGGTTGACCCGTTCATACTGGTTGGGCTGACCTAGTGTGTTGGCTTGGCCCATGTACATCCCTACTCAAAGTTGCAAAATATGTTCCAAAGTTTTCACATTATGGCAAAACCAATAATCAAAATTCCTAAATTTTGGCAAAATAATTCCCCTACCAATTTTATTATCATTAACATCGTTGTTAGGGTAAAACTGGATCGGTTTTGGTTGGTTCACTCTGTTTGAATAGGAACCGGTACGAAAAGCGATCCGCTTTATACCTGTGTATTTTAATTTTTCATATTAGTCTAGTATTTCATTCTAGCATATGGATCAATATAGTAAAATATTTTGGTATTACAACTGTGGTGATAAACTATATTCATTATTATATTTTTAAAAATTAATGAAATATAAATTAGTATTAATTTATATCTTAAACTAAATAAAGTACGCATAGACTATACCAACCAACATATACCAGGAGAATAACATGATATTATAATATGTTCTATTTTTTATGTAATAAATTTTTATATTTAGTAACTATGTTGATATTTATTGTTATTGTTACTTCATTNTTCGCTGCAAAACGAACTCGGCTATTATTTATTTGTGTGTGGGGAACGATTATAGTTCAAAGGTGAAAAGACGCAAGGATTTTACAGTGGAAAACCTCGAGAACGAGGAAAAAACCACTTGACTAAGGGCAAAGAGAAGTGCCCTTAGTCGATCCAATAAACAAGTTTATGATTATGCAATAAATATTTGTTCCTTAGACAACAAAGAGAGAAAGGAGAATCGAAAACAAATCGAGAGGACTCCTTAATGCCAAAACTCTATAGAGAAAACGAAGGTGATATTACCCGGGGATATTTTAGTAATTCGCATACCCCGGGAACCTTTTGGCACGTTCCCCAAAGTATTCTAATTTTATTTGGGGTTGAAATGGCGTCGGGGGTATTTTCGTAATTTGGACACCCCCGGGCCCAATCACCGCTCACTGGTATTTTCGGAATTCTAATTTTATTTCGAGTTGAAATAGTGTCGGGGGTATTTTCGTAATTTGGACACAACCGGGCCCAATCGGTACGCCCACTGGTATTTTCGGTATTCTAATTTTATTTCGGGTTGAAATGGTGTCGGGGTATTTTCGTAATTTGGACACCCCCGGGTCCAATCGGTACGCCAACTGTGGTATTTTCTTTAATCTGATATATTGTTATTGGCTTTGGGCACCTGGAGACCGCATGGGAAGTTTCCGGAGGAGACGCGACTATTTTCGGATAATTACGAGTCGGAGTGGCTCCAAGGGTATTTTCGTAATCTTGCGTCCGAAAGATGCTACGACGCATGTTCATCGACAGGCTTATATCTTATGAATTTAGTGAGAATTGACTTATGCGGAGTATGCCTTGCCTCTGTTCACGGGCAACGTGTCGATCTAGAAGTGTCCCGGATAATCGGAGACATTACGATTTATATCTGGAGTGAGATCGGGTCGAATCAGGCCAGATTGTATAAGAGTGGGCTTTGAGTCCACAAGTGAGTTGATGGGCTTTGAGTCTACAAGTGAGTTGATGGGCTCAAATTTTCTATAAATATAGGTCTCTGGTCATTGGAATCGGGATCGGAACAAAGGTCGAAGAAAAACCCGGAATCTGAAATCGTAAAACCTTCCAAGTCTCGAAATCCGCGACAATGTTACACATGAGCTCAAAATCGCGATAATTTTACATACATTGCGATTTCCGCGACAATTTTTCAGAGTGAATAGTGATTTCCGCGGCTAATACCTTATGAGTTCCAAATCCGCGATAATATTGCTGCAGGAAATCAAATTCGCGACAATTTGCTAAGGAACTTCAAAAACCGCGATAATATTACATGAATGCTATTTCCGCGATAATTTTTGAGTGTGAATAGTGATTTCTGCGGTAATTTCCTTAAGGGCTTCAAATCCGCGATAACTTGATACAGAGTTCGAAATCCGCGATAATATTACTCAGGAAATCAAATCCGCAACAATTTTTTAGTGAGTTCAAAATCCGCGATAAATTTGCATACGAAAGGCATTTCCGCGATAATATTTCGAGTGAATAGTGATTTCTGCACTTTTGCGCCGGTTTCCAGTTTTGAGCTCATTTTTCGTCACGGATCATGATTACGACGCTTACTTTTATCGGAAAGAAGATATATTTTGTATTTGTGAACTTTTTATCATAATGAAATACCCTGGTAGAGCTTCGCTCTCCCGAGGACGAAAGCCCACACATTGTGGGCCCAACCTCGTAATTTCTCGTGTCTTAACAACAACAACAAAAAAAAAAAAATTCTGACTGATCAAAAGTATACCAAAAATATTTTAAGACGAGATCACCTGTGTATTTAAATTTTTCATATTAGTCTAGTATTTCATTCTAGCATATGGATCAATATAGTAAAATATTTTGGTATTACAACTGTGGTGATAAACTATATTCATTATTATATTTTTAAAAATTAATGAAATATAAATTAGTATTAATTTATATCTTACACTAAATAAAGTACGCATAGACTATACCAACCAACATATACCAGGAGAATAACATGATATTATAATATGTTCTATTTTTTATGTAATAAATTTTTATATTTAGTAACTATGTTGATATTTATTGTTATTGTTACTTCATTTATTTGTTAAAAACATAAAAATAATAAACGGATAAAAAAGGTTTGAGATCGGTTTTCGTAATATATATTTTACATTTTTTATATAAAAGATTGGATTGTAACGAATTTTAAAAAATCAAAGTCAAAATTAGGTGTTGTCTTACATTATAGATCGAATTTATCAATTATAATAATAAATATATAAATGTTTTTTAACTCCATGACAAAAATGGATAATTATTCAAATTTTTGGGACTAAATTAACCCAATTATGTTAACTTGACTAAATTAAACAATATAAAGTATTTGAAACTAAACACAACGGAATTGCATAACAAAGTCTCTTGAGACAACTCTCTATAAGAATGGCTAAGTTGAGCTAATTTGAGTAAATATAGTTTTTTGAAAAATAAAATATTGTTTTAATGCGAATAGCGGACGATGTCCGCTATAGCTGAACACGTCAGCTTTCCGCGGACGACGTCCGCTACTCGCATGTGTATAAGCATAGGGTGATTTCACTTATAAAATCATCCCGAAAAAAATTCGTATCGTGTTTTGGATTTCGAAAAAATATTTCAAATTTAGGTACAATTTAATTTTAGTAATTTAAATATTTTATTATTTGTATTTAAATTTATTTATTAGTGTCAATTGCTAGTTTAAATATAGATATTGTATTTTTGAATTATTATTACTATATTTTTACATTATTGTGTAATAGATATGGAAGGTGGAAGACCACGTGCTCCCATAAACGAAAGTGTCCTACATCGTCAGAATCATCACATTAGTAGGAACATTATAAATGGAGAGCATAGTTCGATGATCCAGTTTAAGCATGGTGATTATTATTTGAGTAAGCTTGTGGCATTGGATGCTAGAGCATCTATGTGCTTGATACGGTGGGGGTTTCATGGAGTGTTCAAAACGATTCGTATCAAGCTGGATAATCATTTGTTGACTGCTATGGTAGAGCGGTGGCAACCCGAGACGCATACATTCTTTTTCCCGATGGACGAGGCTACGGTAACACTACATGATGTGTCACTCATATGGGGATTGCCCATATTGGGCAATGTTATCATTGGTCCACTACCCGATAGGAGTGTTGGGGAGTGGAAACAATATAGCACTGCCGTGTTTGGGTAGACTCCTAGAGACGAGTTCATTAGCTATCCTAATTTCAGTTTACGTGGTCTGGGAGTATGTGTTGCAACGAGTTGCCCTGCCATTTGAATCCGATGATGAGATCCTCTGTTTTGCTCGGGCTATCTGTCTCCTCATAGTGGTTTCGATTTTGTTACCGAATAATAATGGGGACCGAGCAAAACTAATCATGATGGACCTCTTTAGAGATGATGAGAAGATGACAAGACTTAGCTGGGGATCGGCCGTACTTGCGTACTTATATCGAGAACTTTGCAAGGATTCGACCGGTCTCGTGACAGTAGGTTGAGCATTCAGAATTGTGCAAGTGTGTCAACGTTATACAAACTTAATGTCATATCAATAGCTAATAATATTGTTTATAATTTTCAGCTATGGGTGTGGTCCAGAATTCCTGCTCTAAAGCCGGTGTTCATGTACCGCTTCACGAACGAGTCATTCGACCGACGTAGTTACCAGTACTACGGTTGGAAGTTTGTATTTCATTATTTATTATTGTTTATAATAATTTAATTTAATTTAAATTATGCATTTTACAGGGAGTTTACCGGTCGTCTGGACCATACGAATACGGCGCACAATGTGCTAAGGGTTTGACCAAATGCACTAGATACTATTGGAAGACGAGACGTACTGTATTAAATAATTACTTATACAAATTATCGTGTGAGTTTGTTAATGTATAATTTTCAGTTCATATGGAGGCCATACACGGATGGTGACCTAGAGCACGCTGATGCTGAGACCACTGCGGCATGGCGTTACACGGGGCTGATTATATTTCTCGGCCGCGTGGAACACCATCACCCCTATCGTGTGGCACGTGAGCTCAGAGGTGTCCTCTCTATTCCCGGACCAGCAGAGGATGCAGGGTTCCTAAGGCTCCTGCATTCTTATAACTCCAAGAAAGGTCAGGATTAAGTCAATATCCATGCTAAATGGATCGATATGTGGGACCACATTTTCAAGCACTTGTTCGAAGACGGAGCTCATGTGTCGGAAGACACATATTTTTTGTGGTATTGTACATATGGTATACCACATTTAGCCATCCGATCGAACGAGGAGACCGTTTAGAGAGGAGGAACAGCAGAACCCATGGCCCGAGTGGTAATAATTGTATAATACATTGTAAATTTTGGCTTAATATGATCGTTTTTTTTTGTTTGCAGGTCACACAGTTAGACGACTTTGCAGGCACGCATTTACGGGGAACACAGAAGCTACCCATAAACTTAGGGAAATACAACATTTTGCTTTCTCTCAGGTCTATGGGTACTTACCTTCCCCGCACTACACGTCGTCTGACATGAGTTTCTCTCATCCTATTCAGCCATCCTCGATGTCTCGACCGTGGACGCAGTACCCTACATCCGGGTACTCATACCCACCACATGACCCAATTTCTGGGACGTCGTACGGCTCACAACAGTACCCTCCTATGAGTTATCCATATAGAGATCTACCGTCTCGTCATCCTGTACATTTGCTAGCTCAATACCAGACCCCGCCATACCCACGAGGGCCTAATCCCAGTGAACCGCCTCCGATAAACCATGACATGGAAAGGCGTCGAAGACCTAGGGAACGTGGAGAGTCCAGCGCGGCACCTGAGCAACCACGTTTTTATGATGATGACTTGATAGATATGTAATTTTTTGATAGAACTCTCCCATCAAAATGTTTGTATTAAATATTATTTTTTTGTTATTCTTATTTTAATATTAATATTAATGTTAAAATAAAATATTAAAATTAAATTAAAATATACAATTAAATTTAAGCATTAAAATTAAAATTAAGTCAAGAATCACGAGAAATCCATATCTGTTGTAATTCTGCTTCCCCTACGTCGCCCCATTCGGATAGCTTTTAATCTACTGGGGTCATGCCACAACTTCCACCCTGGTCTCGTCCATGTGTACTCGGGTCTAAGTGAATGAAGAACCACTTCCCCGTAAGCTGCCTGCAACATCTCTAGGGTTGACCCCGTATGAACATGCGGTCAGGCGCACGCCCAATTTGTTTCGCCGCTTTAATAGCGTGNATTTTGACGCAGTATCTAATTTGACGAGTTTGAAAATGATCGATTATAAGACAGGTGGTACATTGCATTTCTAATCTAACTTATTTAATTTATTCCATCCTCCTTCGTACTAAAATGCAATGGACCTACACCTATGATCTAGTCTAAAAATATTTTGGGTATTTATTTTTAGATCAGTCTATTTTTAATTACTCGAAATTAAATTTTTATGAGGACACGAGCGATGTACGAGGTTGGGCCCACAATGTGTGGGCTTACGTCCTCGGGAGAGCGAAGCTCTACCTTGGTTTCCACTATAATAATCAAATGATACAAGTACAATGAGGTGATAATGATAATACGGGCAAAAACGGCTCGAGAAATGATCAAATCTGCAGTCGCGTTCCACTGGACGCGAGTGAACAGTGTCAGTTGCGTTCGACTGGACGCGAGTGAACAGTGCAGGCAGGCAGCTCGGCTTTCACGCTCGATTGGTCGCGAATAGGCACGACTGGGCGCGGTTGGGCACGGCTGGGCGCGATTGGACGCGGCTAGGCACGATTGGGCGCGGCTGGACGCGATTGGACGCGAGTCGGAGGAAAAGTTCTGCCTTGGGAAGCGTGATAAAAGTCCGAATCCCGTCCAAGTGCACCGGACCTTGTATTTATAGAGAAATCCAGCCCAACTCCACTTACTTGAGCCCATAAGCATAGTTTACTCAACTTAGCCCAAAATAATTAAATATTATCCAATTATAATATAATATACGAGGTTTTTGGGAATTTTCTAATCGTATTTCCGACTAATATCAGTTATTTGCCTCCAAATAGTGAATACGCAGCCGCATAACATCATTGCACCCGACCGGTGTGCTCTCGGGTGGCAAATTACGAAAATACCCCTGGCCCCGTCCGGGGCCAAAATAGCCCAAAACATCTAAAAACACTTACAGAAGCTTTAAATGGGGCCCAGCGAGCCAGAATTGTGAGAATACCACCTGAGAATGCCTTGCGATAAAATATGAAAATCTTGAAAATACCAAATAACCACGTCGGACGAGCCCCCGGGTAAGGATAAACACAAGAGAATATACCCGGGTAATATCAATTATGTTTTGTACATTATTGTGTAATAGATATGGAAGGCGGAATACCACGTGCTCCCATAAAGGGAAGTGTCCTACATCGTCAGAATCATCACATTAGTAGGAACATTATAAATGGAGATCATGGTTCGATGATCCAGTTTAAGCATGGTGATTATTATTTGAGTAAGCTTGTGGCGTTGGATGCTAGAGTATCTGCGTGCTTGATACGGTGGGGGTTTTACGGAGTATTCAAGACGATTCGTATCAAGCTGGATAATCATTTGTTGACTGCTATGGTGGAGCGGTGGTGACTCGAGACGCATACATTCTTCCTCCCGATGGGCGAGGCCACGGTGACACTACAGGATGTGTCACTTGTATGGGGATTGCCCATATTAGGCAATGTTATCACTGGTCCATGACCCGATAGGAGTATTGGAGAGTGGAAACAACATAGCACTGCCGTATTTGGGTGGACTCTTAGAGATGAGTTCATTAGCTATCCTAATTTTCGTTTACGTGGTATGTGAGAATATGTGTTGGAACGAGCTGCCATGCCATTTGAGTCTGATGATGAGGTCCTCTGTTTTGCTCGGGCTATATGTCTCCTCATAGTGGTTTCGATTTTGTTATCGAATAATAATGGGGACCGAGCAAAACTAATCATGATGGACCTCTTTAGAGATAATGAGAAGATCACAAGACTTAGCTGGGGATTGGCCGTACTTGCGTACTTATATCGAGAACTTTGCAAGGCTTCGATCGATCTCGTGACAGTAGGTGGAGCATTCAGAATTGTACAGATGTGTCAACGTTATACAAACTTAATGTCATATCAATAGCTAATAATATTGTTTATAATTTTCAGCTATGTGTGTGGTCCAGAATTCCTACTCTGAAGCCGGTGTTCATGTACCGCTTCCCGAATGAGTCCTTCGACCGACGTAGTTACCAGTACTACGGTTGGAGGTTTGTATTTCATTATTTATTATTGTTTATAATAATTTAATTTAATTTAAATTATGTATTTTACACGGAGTTTACCGGTCGTCTAGACAATACGAACACGGTGCACAATGCGTTAAGGGTTTGTCGAGATGCACTAGATGCTATTGGAAGGCGAGAGGTACTGTATTAAATAATTGCTTATACAAATTATTGTGTGAGTTTGTTAATGTATAATTTTCAGTTCATATGGAGGTCATACACGGATGGTGACCTAGAGCACGCTGATGCTGAGACCACTGCGGCATGGCGTTACACGGGGCCGATTATATTTTTCGGCCGCGTGGAACACCATCACCCTGATTGTGTGGCACGTCAGTTCGGAGGTGTCCTCTCCATTCCCGGACCAGCAGAGGATGCAGGGCTCCTTAGGCTCCTGCATTCTTATAACTCCAAGAAGGGTCAGGATTGAGTTAGTATCTATGCTAAATGGATCGATATGTGGGACCACATTTTCGAGCACTTGTTCGAAGACAGAGCTCATGTGTCGGAAGACACATATTTTTCGTGGTATTGTACATATGGTATACCACATTTAGCCTTCCGATCGAACGAGGAGACCGGTTGGAAAGGAGGAACAGCAGAACCCATGGTTTGAGTGGTAATAGTTCTATAATACATTGTGTTGCATTTGTCTTAATTTGATCGGTTTTTTTTGTTTGCAGGCCACATAGTTAGACGACTTTGCAGGCACGCATCTACGGGGGAACATAGAAGCTACCCATAGACTTAGGGAAATATAGCATTTTGCTTTCTCCCAGGTCTATGGGTACTTACCTTCCCCCCACTACACGTAGTCTGGCATGGACGTCTCGTCTCCTATTGAGTCATCTCCGATGCCTCGACTGTGGATGCAATACCCTACATCCGGGTACGCACACCCACCACCTGACCCAACTGTTGGGACGTCGTACGGCTCACAGCAGTACCCTCCTATGAGTTATCCATATAGAGATCCACCATCTCGTCATCCTGTACATTTGCCAGCTCAGTACCAGACCCCGCCATACCCACGAGGGCCTAATCCCAGTGAACCACCTCCGATGAACCGTGAAAGGGAAAGGCGTCGAAGACCTAGGGAACGTGGAGAGTCCAGCGCGGCACCTAAGCAGCCACATTTTTATGATGATGACTTGATAGATTTGGAATTTTTGGATAGAACTCTCTCATAAAAATGTTTGTATTAAATATTATTTTTTTGTTATTCTTATTCTTATTTTAATATTAATATTAAAATAAAATAAAAAAATAAAATTTAAATATACAATTAAATTTAAGCATTAAAATTAAAATTAAGTAAAAAATCACAAGAGATCCATATCCGTTGGAATTCTGCTTCCCCTACGTCGCCCCCTTCGGATAGCTTTTAATCTACTGGGGTCATGCCACAACTTCCACCATGGTCTCGTCCATGTGTACTCGGGTCTAAGTGAATGAAGGGCTGCTTCTTCGTAAGCTGCCTGCAACATCTCTAGGGTTGACCCCGTATGAACATGCGGTCAGGTGCACGCCCAATTTGTTTCGCCGCTTTAATAGCGTGGGAACATGGTACCTGGTACGTATGTCACTTCGAACATGTACATGATTGTCGTTGCAAGTCAATAGTGTGAATGTATGTCTCATGACTACGGGCCGTGTCTACCTCAACTTCAGTGACTAGACGATCGGCGTTCCACATCTTCAAAGTATGATCAGCTTTCCTTTTGGCATGTCTATAAAAATTTTTAGCAGCTTCCGTCAACAATTCAGTGTTCGAAGTCATGGATTGGATCTCTGAGCGCCCCTTCATGAAAGTCTCGCTAGCCTGATAAAATGTCGTCATAACTATTGTGGTGATCGGTAAGTGCCGGACAACTTTCAATACTCCATTGATGGCCTCAACTTGGTTCTTGGTAAGTGTCCCACATCTCTTACCGTCATCGTGTATCAAAGTCTACTTGGTAACATCTTTTCGCTCCAACCAACGATATGCCTCTTCATTTTTGCTTCGAATTTCGGCCATGTCATCGTGATATTTATAAACTTTTGATCGGACACCGGCTCGATAAGCAATTTGCTTCAATTCGGTGTTCTTAAATGCGCTATAGAAGTTAGAACAGAAGTTTCACAAACACCAACGATGGTTCAGGTGTCCAATTTGGAACGCTTCCATCGAACTCACAGCCTCCATAATACCTGCTGCCCGATCGGATATTATACATGTCTCACGTATCCAGATAACAACGGTGTCGAACATCTCTAAGAACTATGTCCATGACTGTGTACTCTCAGAGTCAACAAGAGCATAAGCGAGAGGAATCACATGACCACTACCGTCTTTTGCCACATCAACCAACAATTTGTGGTTGTACCTACAATTCGTATATGATTAAAATATGAACTAATAATAGTTTTAATGTAAAGAAGTATTTACCTCGCATACAAGTGTGTTCCGTCCACAGAAATAACTGGGTCACAATATTGGAATACGTCCACACACGGCTTAAACGACCAAAACACGTACTGAATCATATAGTTCGGCGGTCCCAAATCAGTCTCGTACAGTTGCCACCGTACCACACTCCCATTGTTCATATGTAACATCTCACCAAATAAAGAAGACAACTTTGTCATTGACGATTCCCATGACCCGTACACCATCTCAAATGCACGTTGAAGTACATACCACGCTTGCTCCTATTTCACAGTCAGTCTATAATTCACACGCATATGAGTTTGAACAGTCTTTACTTTTATACCTGCATAACAATGTTAGAGATTACAATTATTGTATATTAAAATGATAATATATAACATTTTACCATTATCGTTTCTGATGAAAGGTTTCATCTCATATACAATAAAATTCTGCGACATGTTACGATGACCCTCCAGGAGTAGTATGTTATCGCACGTATGATCATACTGGTATACAGATATTTGACATACCTTATCGCGTGCCCAACATATTGCTCTAAGATGGAATGGACAATCTTCATGTACACATTTTATTACCCATTTCTCCGATGCGCTCTCCACAACTTTGTATTGCCATCTTTTTTGAATATGAAAATATGCAATGCAATACTGAAGATGAAACTTATCTTTAAATTTCATACGAACAGCCAAGTTTTGTTCATCAATTTCATACTTCGTGTATTTGCGGCGGTTAGAGATCTCTGGCGCTGGATCAGATGCTATCAATGGCACAACTAACATATCATACATTTCATTGATTTCTTCGGCGGAACATTTCAACCGTCGAACTAACCCACTGCCCGGTCCACTCTCTATGAGGTTCTACTAATGCCTTCTTCCGATATTTCTTCGTCATCATGTTCCTCGTCTAGGGAATCGGGATCGGTGTCATCACTAGACCCTTCCTCTTGACCACCAAAAGTCGAACCAATGTCGTCATAATATGTTGTCCATTCATGATCAATCTCTATAATTACTACATGTCGAATACACAATATCAAATATTACAAGTGAATAATAAATATTCAAATAAATAAAACATTAACGAAATTCAATTCGAAAATATGATTCGATTATACCTAAAATTCGTAGTCGCTGCACAATTCAATTAATGATGTATGTGTTGTTTGATATGAATTTGTGTTGAAATGCAATCCATATATATAGAAACATTTATACGGATTGACAAACGTGGAAATTGATTGTCAATAACTATAGCGGACGTCGTCCGCGGAAAGCTGACGTGTTCAGCTATAGCGAACGTCGTCCGCTATTCGCATTAAAACAATATTTGATTTTTCAAAAAACTATATTTACCCAAATTAGCCGGCTAAGTTGCTATCAAAATAACGATATTTTGAGGATCAAAATTAACTATTTGGTCCAAAATATTCAAACTATACAGAAATGTTTTATCACACTTTAAGGATAATAAATTAGAAACTTTTGTGCCCAAAAATATCAAAACTATAAGATATCAAATTTAAGTCTTACCTTTTTGCGTAATATCATATTTATTGTCCACCATTGCTTATGCTTTTATAATGGTCATATTTTAAAGTTTCTTAAAACTTTTATACTACATAATCATATTTTTACCTCAATAAAACGAAAGTTTATAAATAATCCTAATAAATAACTGTAAACTGTATGTCGTGTACCCTTGCTAGATTCTCTAGCCAAAATTGTATCTACAGATAAAAATCTAGTTTGAAATTGTTGAATTTTTCCCACATTGCTAAAAATCGTAGGATTTATTAGATTTATAAGGGTTTAAATTTCATCACATAATGATTTGATTAAATCTTTTAAATGTGTGGGTTTCTCTTCTTAATCGCGTTCGTTCACGCTCTCCCGTCGTAATTTCGCCCAGACTCTATAATTTCAACATTGTATCGGAGCTGATTCGATTCATTTCAAGTCGAAACCTTATGGTTGTACTTGAGGGGGAGTGTTGAATTTGTCCCACATTGCTAAAAGAAGTGTGATTGATTAGATTTATAATGGTGATAATTCAATCACATAATTGTTTGATCAAGTCATTTAAATGTGTGAGTTCCTCCCCTTAATCTCATTCGTTCATGCTATCCCGTCGTAATTTTGGTCAGATTCCATAATTTTAATAGAAATGTGCCCGTATAAGCCCATGGACCCAATCAAATAAAAAAGCTATTTTAGCTAGCTGTCCAATCAACAAATAAGTGCACGCTTAAGTCGAATTTCTTGGTTGCCCAGTGGGTCTACCTCATCACGGATAAATAAAAAAACAAACCCATGGAACCGACATTGGGCTAGACCCAATTATTTGATCTATACCGACCAATGTCGGTTCCATGGATTTGTTTTTTTATTTATCCGTGATGAGGTAGACCCACTCGGCAACCAAGAAATTCGACTCAAACGTGCACTTATTTGTTGATTGGATAGCTAGCTAAAATAGTTTTTTTTTATTTGATTGGATCCATGGGCTTATCTGGGCACATTTCTATTAAACTTATTTAATTTGTCTGAAATTACGATGGAAGAGTGTGAACGAACGGAATTAAGGGGAGGAACCTACCTTATTTGATCTATACCGACCAGTTAACGGGAAGAGGAAATCAAAGATTGATGAATAAATGTTGTCACGATCTTGCATCGTAATAGACGAAATAGATGAATAAGTGAGATAGAAAGTGATTCAAGAAGTGGGATGAGGAGAGGAGAAAAGAGAGAGAGAAGGAGTAGAAGAAAGTTTCAAAGAGATATACTAGAATTTTGGATAATTGATTTGATATTTGGGAATGTAATAAAACTCGAATTACATACTCGTATCAATCGGAATAGGCCCTTATAACCCTAACTTTCTAATGGGCTAGAATCTCATATTATCTTAGGTCCATCTAATAAGTCGGATTCCAATCATCAATTAGAGAGGAAGAAGAAAGAGAAAGGGAGAAGAAGATTGATAGACATAGGAACAAATCCAAATATTTGATAGATGATTCCAAAGTGGAAGAGTTTGAATCTTATAACCACATTACATTTTACAAAATGATTATAACTTAAAAGCTCAATATGTATCTAATGGGTTGGAAGCCCATACGAGAATCATCTTGGGTCCATCATGTTAATTTTTCAATAATTTATTAATTAAAATAGTTATAAGGAAGATCTTACCACATGTGAAGGATTCTTTTTCAGCCTAATTATTCCACATTATAGAAAGAAATACCGATTTACCACAAGTTAATCAATAGAATATGAATTCCATAGAGAATACAATTGAAAAGACAAAGAGCTAATCAAAATAACAGTGCAACAAATCTAGAAAACTACCGATTTCAAGATGTTTGGTTTAGCTAGTTGGTCAATCAACAAGCATGTGGGTTATTTAATATGCAACAAAATATTTTATTTTAACTTGATCAAAATAGTGTTATATGATATGTGATTTTACTTAATATATGGATATTTGTTAATTTCTTTTTTAACATCTCTTTAAAAGTAAATATTTGACATACATGAATTGTGCCATGGTTGACATCCTGTATTCTAAAATCGGATCGGTTTTGGCAGGTTCATTCGGTTTGAACCTGAATTGGTACAATACTCGGTTCGGTTTGGTTCGACTCGCTTAGTTTGTTAAATTTTCATATCGATTAAAAATTTCATTTCGATATAAATCGACACGATCTATTTATTAATTATTATATTTTATAAAAATAATATAATTCAAACTAATATTTATTTATCTAAATACTAAAAAAACTATCACATCCATTATTATTAACAATAACGTAATATTATAATATACAATTTTTTATTTAATTATTTTTTATAATTTTAAATTGATATATTTAGTTTCTTATTAGATAAACATTTGAAGAAAACGAATTAAAATGTAATCTACATATTTTAAATATTTAAAAATACAAAAACAACAAACGGCTCAAACTAGTTCAAGATCGATTCGAACCGTTGAAAAATTGGTTCGCCTCATCCGGTCCGGTTTTAGAACATATTTGACATAAAATATCATCCAAAATATATTCTATGGTTGAATGATGTGTTAATATAAATATAGGACAAATCATCGTCGATCATCCGGAATTAACATCAATCCTAGGCATTCCTAAAGGAATTGCTTACTCCGATGGGAGTGACATCATCGGTACGATTGTCCTGCATATTCAAGTTGTGTTCTTTCTCTATTTCAATATTTTCCATTAAAATACGGCTTCTAGTCATGTCTCTCTCTTTCTTAGTCATTTTTAGTTGCTAAGTTCATATTCTTGTCGAGGTTAAAGATAAAGTTAGGTGCGCAGATCATATGATGATCAGCTACAATTGGATGACGATTGACATTGTATTCGATCGGGCAAACATAGTCGATGAGATGATTTGGTGTCGATGGTGGTGATCAACATAGCTAGATTGGTCAAGGGGACCGAATATGTAATACTAATGGATAATTGCGAATGGCGCGCGATATGAGATGAAGACAATCGATCGAGGACCGAACTGAGAAAATTCAAGGACCTCTCGACCTAATGGAGGTGATTGATCTAGGANGTAGCGGTGTCAGATCGTACAACTTTCCGTCATGTCAGTGTTATATTGCTCAAATAAAAATGACCAGTGCTATTAGAAGCTACTTTTTAAAATCAGTAATATTTATTAAAATATAATAGTCTGACACTGTTACCAGCATCAAAAAATTGAATTTTTTGATGCTGGTAACAGTGTCAGACTATTATATTTTAATAAATATTACTGATTTTAAAAAGTAGCTTCTAATAGCACTGGTCATTTTTATTTGAGCAATATAACACTGACATGACGGAAAGTTGTACGATCTGACACCGCTACAGTACAATTTTACCCATTCAAGTTGTGTTCTTTCTCTATTTCAATATTTTCCATTAAAATACGGCTTCTAGTCATGTCTCTCTCTTTCTTAGTCATTTTTAGTTGCTAAGTTCATATTCTTGTCGAGGTTAAAGATAAAGTTAGGTGCGCAGATCATATGATGATCAGCTACAATTGGATGACGATTGACATTGTATTCGATCGGGCAAACATAGTCGATGAGATGATTTGGTGTCGATGGTGGTGATCAACATAGCTAGATTGGTCAAGGGGACCGAATATGTAATACTAATGGATAATTGCGAATGGCGAGCGATATGAGATGAAGACAATCGATCGAGGACCGAACTGAGAAAATTCAAGGACCTCTCGACCTAATGGAGGTGATTGATCTAGGACGAGAGTCAATTATGGAAAGAGATATTTAAACAATATTATATCAAATCAGTATATATGTAGATGTATATATATGATTTGATTATAGAAAAATAATATATTTTGATACGATCAAATATTAGGAAATATTTGTTATTTACTTTAATTATCTCAATATATTCACTATATAAGGAGGATTGGGGGTTCATTGTTTGGTATGACTCTTGTTCATCATCTATTGTCGGATATGAGTATGAGAGAACTCGTGTGTGAATTTGTTGTATTCTTCTTACGATAGTGGATTTGACCGTTACATCGGTCAAGTGGTTTTTCACCTGTTTTGGGTTTCCATGTTAAATATTCTTGTGTCGTTTTTTCATTGTGTTTTGCAACGTTGTTATTATTCTCGGGGTTCCTCTAACCTATATAGATTGCTCACACACATATTTTCATCAACAATTGGTGGTAGCTATGGAGTGTCGTGCTACAATCTGTGATGTGTGACAATAAATGAAGCCTCGAGATATTTGATGGATGTGAATTTGCTTATTAGAAAATATAAATCCATAATACACTATATTGGAACGATTTAGGGGAAGCGCTGAAAGAAAATAAACAGAAAAAATTGAGTACTTTGGGTGGCACAAATTATATCGCAAGGTGTTTGCGATTGTGCAACTATGACTATCGAAGAAGGTGACGTTCAACTACCATAAACAAACAACGATCTACATGATGATGAAGTGCATGTCGAACATGTAAGAGTGCCCATTGTCGCCAAACCGAGTTATGCACACTCGGCGATGGATGAGGGTGCTTCAATTGCCTAATATCTAAATGATTTATGCACTTATCAACCATTTGTCGTTGGTCAGACACGTTAATACTGGCCATTGAGGTTCTCGGTACCTTGCACGAAAGCTGGTCGACCATGATTGATATGATTATCAATCAACTGAGGAAACTCAATTTTAATGATGTGTATGCACGACTCATCAGTGAATATGTGAGGCGAAAGTAGAGGATTGAGACAAATAATAATGCATTGGTGACAGATTCTCTTTGCAGACGGAAGAATAACACAAGGGTGAAGGGAAAAATCGGTTGAACAAAGGGTGTGCAAAGACCCAAAGAGGAGGAAAATTTAGTTTCGATGGTTGAATTGGACAATGCATTGGTACATTATTTGGAAAGTCCATGAAATTCATGGATGGTTGACATAGATGCATGCTTTCACTATTGTTCTAACTGTAAGTCGTTTAAGTCTATCAAAACAGGGAATCACTAAAGGTTTCTTCTGCATATGGAGTGTTCATGGAGATGGTTGGGGTGATATACCGATCAAATCCCTACCTCAAGTAAAAACTAGGTATCGGTCGGACAGTTGGATTGTAATGGCTACCGAACATATTTTTGGGATGGAAGGTGGAGAGTGACCAAAAGAGCTTTGATCGTTGCTAAGGGAATCAAATCCATGAATTTGTACGTAGAGGGGTTGATGAGCAGCATGGGGGACTGACCGACACTCACTACGATAGGGACCGATCAAACTCATGTGTGTCGATCGGCAGTTGACCGATCGAGGGTACTTAAGATATAGCACAATCGACTTTGCCAACATGAGCGAAAAAGACATGAAGATCATGGCAAGAAAGAGTTATAACATATACTCGAATCCAAGGAGCCATTGCTTATGACGATGAACCGTTCAAAGGAGCCGATCGGTATGACTTCTTACGATGAGTCAAATCTTAAGCATGATCGATAAAGGGTCGATTAGCAAAATTAATACTGGTCGACAAATGAAAATGTCGAAAAAGCAACTCATTTGTTGATACTGTCGACCATGGACGTTGTGGTCAAAAGACTAGGGATACCAACAGTCGTCCGGTTCGCGAATAAACGAACTGGGTTTGAATTTGTTTGAAATGGGGGAAGCGATTAAAGTGAAAGGAAAACTCGACACAACAATTTTAGAGTGAAAAACCCATTGGAAAAGAGAAAAATCCACTTGACTAAGAGCTGAGAAAGCTCTTAACCGATTCTTTAATAGAACAGTTCATTGTACAAAACAGAAAGACTTATGAAAAATGACGAGGTAAATAAGAAAGCGCCAAGGAAAAACCAGCATAATTTTTGCAGATCTTCTGCGTACAAAAGGTCTTGTTTCATTCCGTCGTCAAGCCTCGTATTTATAGAGTTGAAATTACGTGTAATCTATGCCATGTAACCACCTCTAACAAGATCGTTTTCCTATGCTGGAAACGTGGATGAGACTGAAGTGCAGTATGCGTGATCGATCTCGGAGCGTGGAAGGTGAGGTTAAACCCAAAGCGCAAGACACGTGGGATGTAACAGTCTAGACCGATCTGTCAGATCGGTCCCCGAAGCAATGGATAACGCGTGACGCTCATCTTCAGTCATGGACCTTAATCCACATGAGCTTAATCCAGATGTGCCTTTGGGTCCAACTATCATTGTTGGGTCGAACATTTAATAGAAGTTTGATCTGAGGTGTTTAGGTTCGGCTTTCATCACTTGGGCTGGCCTGGCAAGGCTCGGGCCTTATCTAGTTCGGGGTATCGGGTTCTGAAGTTCTCATCACTAGCCCCTCGGACTTTATCGCTATCGTAGTGGTGATATGAATTCGACCATCTGACTGAGAGCGTTAAAGGCAAGAACGCTCGATTGAACGAATGAATGACCGTACCCGAACCAGTTCAGTTGTGACAGCGTACCTAAAACCGATCCTGCACTTAGTGGATTTTTAAAAGGTTAGTTTTAAAATTTGAAAGCAGTAACGGTTATGGGCAAAAGCGTATTTTTGAAATTCAAAATATCATGCGCCCTTCCGTATTCCGCAAAAAGGATAGGTCGTCAGAATGCAGCCGCCCGCAACAGCACACGCTTCAGCTTGTGAGTGGCCGAGCTATGAGATTGACACCTAAGAACTCCGGGTCAAGTTCTCCATTCCATCCCATTATTCTATCTGGAGGGGGAAGGAGGATGTATCGTACTTCATTCTCGCTGAGATGAACATGTTCGCCAACGCTTTGCCCATTAGCTACGCCTCTATGAAGTGTGGCTTATGATTTCCGCTACATCTCTTTGTAGCCGTACTTCGGGAAATCCACTGCCTGACCTACGCCATTTTTCCGTGTAGTTACGTGTACATAGTAACTTTTATTTTCTATTGTTATAGGCATGGGGTAGAACCAACCCTGAATCATTTTTTCAACCTATTTTTGGTAGGTTGTTAGGTTGAAAATAGGTTGGTCCCGAAAGGGTAGAAGCCAAAGCTCTGCTTCGGTTTCTAACGAAATCAATGACCAACTTACCTTAGCTCAGCGGCAAATTGGGATTAAACAGAAGAAGCTGGAATCGATTCGGGAGGAGCGGGACCATTTGAACGGATATCTGTTAGGAGTGGGTACTGAACTCTCGCTTGCCACTTCTCAAGCAGCAGAGTGGGAGGCGAAATATAAAGAGGCCCAAACAGCTGCTAACTCCGCAACATCCCGCGCTTTGGAGCTGGAACGTCAGATACATGAGCTATCTGACAAAAGAAACAAACTTCTTGTTCAATCCCATGAGGAGAAGTCAGGAGAAGCAGATAGGGAGGAAGGACAGATAGACTTGATTTAGATCTTAGGTCCCCCTTATGTATTTTGTTTATTATAACTTTTTTTTTAAATTCAATAGAATCTATTTTCTTCTAAGTGTAGCTTCTGGGTTCATATTGAACCTTGGCCATTTGGTCATCTTAACTTAGATCGGAATTCTGCTAGGCTCAATCGGTTAGGGAATCTTGATCATATTGCCAGATCACTCTTTATTCCGTCCCTACTAACTATTATGACTTTGGCGACGTTGTCTTGGTTCTTTATGAGTCCCATGGCAAGATTTATCGAGGCCTCAGTCAAGCCCCGGTTCTACATAAGTCCCGAGATAGGCTTGAGTTCGTACTTTGACAGGGTAATTCTGTCCCCATTGTCTCGTTCATGGTTAGGTACAAAGGGGCAAGAGTTATTTCCGAAGGGTGAATGCCATCGAATGGGAGATTAAGTTCGTAGTGAGTTCTGGGAGTTTTGTAGTCCATCTAAGTACTCAACAAGCGTGGAACATCTGACTCGTCAGAGCGTTCATAACTACTTGAAAGCCTTATAGATGGACCGCTACGGTCACCAGTACAAACTCGTCCTGAAAATCCCACTTCAAGATCGGTCACTCGCCTAGCTAGAAACAATTTGTATTGCATCCATTGTATCTTTTTCATAATTTGATAAACATTTTTATGGTTCAGAATTACCATTAAGCGTCAAAGAATTTACCAAAAATACCGCCGTAAGCTCATAACGTTCCAGGTTTGGGGGATCTCATTCTCGTTCAATGTTTCCAACTTATATGTTCCAGCTCCTAAGTTTTTCGAAACCCGATAAGGCCCTTCCCAGTTTCTGTCTAGCATGTCAACATTCCTCTGAACTCTTACATTCCTGTGAACAATGTCACCTTCTGAAAATTCCATGGGTAAGACACGCTTATTATGAGCTTGCCCCATGGTTCGTTGATAAGAACACATGCATGCATATATAGAGTTTCTTTTTTCTTCAATCATTTCAAGATCAAGGGACCTTCTTTCATCGTTCAAATTCTTGAAATACTGAGTTATCCGAGGTGATCGGATGGCAACCTCTACTAGACTAACTGCCTCGGACCCATACACCAAAGAGAATGGGGATTCTTAGGTCGTAGAGCGGGATGTGGTCATGTAAGCCCATAAAACCTCGTAGATATGATCGGGCCACTTTCCTCCCAAATCTTCCAACTGTGTTTTCAATCCTTTCAGGATAACTTTGTTAGATACCTCCGTTAATCCGTTGGTCTGTGGGTGAGCCACTGACGAAAAGTGTTGAGTGATGCCTAACTTGATACAGAGATCTCGAATATATTTTCCGTGGATTTGGAGTCCATTATCCGATACGAATGCTCGGGGTACTCCGGAGCAGCTTATAATATTCCTCCATAGGAAATGTTTCACCACTTTCTCTAAGATAATGAACACTGCTTCGGCTTCGATCAATTTAGTATAATATTCAACTGTCGCAATACATAACTTTCGCAGCTTTACTGATTGAGGGAAAGATCCTAGGATATCATTTCCCCATCTGTCGAATGGACAGGGGAGCGAGGTCATCGATAAGGGAGCCCCTGTCAGTTGTGGGACCGGAGTGTGATATTGATAAGTAGCACAATGTCTGGTATATTTCTTAGCATTTTCAAGGAGTGCTGGCCAAAATTACCCGGCTCTGAAAATGCGATGATATAAAGATCGAGCTTCAGAGTGGATACTGCATATTCCTTCATGAACATAAATTATGACAGCTTCAGCATCAATAGGAGACAGACATCGCAGGAGCGGTCTCTCGAAGCTCTTTTTAAACAGTTGCCCATCACTCATGACATATCGCTTAGCCCGGGTTTCAATCTTCCAAGCCTCAGATGCGTTCTAAGGAAGGTGGACGTTACTCAAATATTTAGCGAATGGGTCCATCGATGTGGGTTCCCCGAGAGAGTCAGTAGCATTAATATTCAAGCTCTGGAGTTCATGGCATAAAGCCCAAATTTCTTCAATTGACTGTTCTATCATGGATATCTCAATAGAAAGTCGGTCTTGGATATGGACCGATACCGTTCCCGGTCTAATATTTGGTATGTATGCGGTCAATCTGGCTAATGCATCAGCAACCTTCTTCTGTTCTTGCGGCACATGATCAAGTGAAAATTCATTGAATTTTTTTGATAATTCCATAACTTAGCATGATACAGGTTCATCGTGGGCTCATGTGTCTCAAATCTTCCTGTGAATTGTTCCACCACCAACTTACAGTCTGAGAGCATTCACATTTTAGCAACTCCCATATTTCGGGCTAGGGTCATTTCCGACAATACATCTTCATGTTCCACCATGTTGTTTGTTCCAGAGAATAAGAACTTAAATGCAGAATGAATAATATCACATTGCAGCGTAGTGAGGGTAATGCCCGCCCCTTTTCCTCCGAAGGTTGATCCATCAACATAAATAATCCATCGATCATCCTCTTGGTTTAAGAATATGGCTGATCTTGTCATTTCGGCCACAAAGTCAGCGAGAACCTGAGCCTTGAACGCCATTCGGGGCGAGAATTCCATATACATGGAGCTCATTTTGATTGCCCAATTTGCTAATCTCTCATTCAGATCTGCCTGATTCAGAACTGCTTTCAATGGCTGATCTTCAAAATAATGTTTCAACTTAGATATGGCCATCTTCAACGCAAGCATGAACTTTTCCAGAGTGGTGTATCTAGTTTCGGCCGATACCAGGTAGTAACTTACGTAATAAACAGGTTTGTGAATGTCATCCCTAATGGTAACTAGAGTTGCACTGACCGCAGCCTCTGATACGGCTAGATATAATCTCAAAGGTTCATCGCAAGTTGGACTCACCATCAAATGAGGAGTACTTAAGTAAGTCTTCAAATCCGAGAAGGCCCGATCACATTCTTCGGTCTAGTCTGGGTGACTTGCTATTCTTAATACTCTGAAAAAGGGCAAGGTCCGATCCGTGGATTTAGAAATAAACCTGCTTAACGCTGCGAGGTGGCCAGTAAGCCTTTGAAATTCTCTCTTGCTTCTCGGAGGTTGCATATTAATGATAGCCTGAACTTTCTCAGAGTTAACTTCTATGTCTTTCTATAAACATAATATCCTAAGAACTTGCCACTTTGAATCACGAAGCAACACTTGTTTGGATTTAGCTTGAGCTTATATTTGCGGCATACTTCGAAACAACCAGATAAATAAGGAATATGATCTTCATCATTCATAAACTTGACAATTATATCATCAATATACACTTCCATTAAATGGTCTATCATATTTCTAAAGATTTTGTTGACCAACCTCTGGTATGTTGCTCCAGCATTTTTTAGGCCGAATGGCATAACCACATAACAATAAACGCCATATTCGGTCATGAATGATGATTTCTTCTGATCTTCCTTAGCAAGGAAGATATGATGTTATCCGGAATAAGCATCCATGATGCTCATTATAGTTCTGCCAGAAACAACACCCACTAAACGATCAACATGTGGCAGGGGGAATAAATCCGACTCACAACTCTTGTTGACGTCGGTGAAGTCAATGCACATCCTCCACTTCCCATATGCTTTGGAAACCACCATCGGGTTTGCAACTCATTCAGCATAGTGGATCTCTCTAATAAATCCAGACCGTAACATTTTATTCACCTCTGCCCGGATGACTTCAATTTTCTCAAGAGAATAGCGTAATCTCTTCTGCCTAATAGGCTTAGCTCCGAGTTCGGTATTAATCCGATGCTCACTTTCGGATCGATCAATCCCAGGGACATCGTCCGGGGTCCAAGCGAATATGTCCACATGGCTTCTCAACATTAAGACAAGCTCCTCGTCGAAAGCTGTGGCTAGATGTGTCCCGATGCAAGTAGTCTTGGTTTAATCATCTTAATCCAAGTTGATCAGTTTGAACCCGATGGGTTCCATAGCTTGTCTCGGGTGCGGTGGCTCTTCAAGTAAATCCACCCGAGCCCTCTTTGTAGGTGCCAAAGTTCGGCACGAGCTCATGTAACATTGTATTGCTACCTTCTGATCCCCCTTTATAGAAATAACTCTATGAGTGGAGGGGAACTTGAGCATCATATGATAAGTTGAAGGGACCGCCTCAAACTTATTGAGATCGGTTTGTCCGATAATGGCGTTGTAAGCCAAGTCGACTTCAACGATAATAAATTCCAGAGTTTCAGTCTGGTACTTGCATTGATCTCCTAAGGTGACTCGGAATAGAATTTTCTCGCATGGAATAACGCTCCTCTGGTCAAACGACCAGAGGGTGATATTTGCGATGGGGAGATCATGACTTGCAGCTCCCAACATTTCAGCTACTTCGCGCTTCATCAGATTGCACGAAGGCCCGGTATCCACTAAGATCTTGTGGACCCGACGGTTAGCAATGATTTCAGTGATGATATGAGGATCATCACATTGATCGGTTATTCCTTCATAGTCAGCTACGGTGAAGGTGATAGCATCCTCAAAAGGCGAGGACCGTTCAACTGGCTTGTACTTAACCAGCGCCATAGACTCAGAGCTCTCAGCGGAGACTCTACGTGCTGCTCTTTTTTGGTCCCTGACCGATTCATTGATTCTTATTCCTCCGGAGATAACATAAATATCACCGGCCACTTCCCTTTCTCTAGGCACTGCCTCATTTTGGGGAGGCTGGGTGTCCATTTCAGCAGATGGAGGAGCGAGATGCTCCTGTCTTCCACCCTCGTTTTGCTGGGCTCTGCCGCCACTGCCATCTTCTTCTTCGGCCCTGGCCACGGTTCTCCCGACCGTGCTGGCCTCTTTCATTCTATGGCGGAGGTGACCTTCGGTCCTCCGCTCTGTCATTGTAATTATGGGGCTGTCCCCGATTGTCTCGGCCCCACGACCTATGAAGATGGTCATCCTGATGACCTCTTCCGGGCGACTCAGCTCTCTTGTCCTTAGGATCATCCTCTTTGGGTTTATCTTTTGCCATTGCCGCCACTGTCTCCTGAAGTAACGGGCACTTCAATGTGAGGTGATCGTGGCTATGATGCAGCTCACAATACACTCGATTGTCCTCTTTCTTCGGGGAAATTCTTCTCAGTTACATCCGCTAATTCTCACGGCTGCTTCTTAGGGTAAGAAATCATATGATCACCTACGGGCTCAGAATTCCCGTTAGGCTTCCGTAACTCGCTCCCAGCGCCTCATCCACCTTGATATACTTGTTGATTTTCTTAAGGAGTTTTCCCAAGGTGGATAGTAGACTTTTAACCAAATTGGCTGAAAGGCATGTGGTCCCAAGACCTGTTGCAAAATTTCAATATTGTCTCTGATCTCCAATTTAATACCCCGGGCGGTTCTGTTAAATTTCTCCATGAAAGACATGAGACTCATCTTTGCTGAGATATATTTCAGTTGATATTGTTCCTGCCTACTTCGGGGCGGTCCTACATTTGGAGCGAACTGCTCAGAGAAAGTTAGGATGAATCCGCCATACGACTGTATAGATCGGGCTGGCAAGTTTTTTAACCAGGTTCGGGCATCGCCTTGTAATCCTGCTGCGAATATGTGGCATTTTAGTGAATCGGAGGCCCGGACCGTTCCCATTCTCAACTCAAAATCTGCGACGTGATCGATAGGATCCCCATCGCCTCGGAACGTCGGAGGCCCTGAGGGGTTGTGGTAATGCCGATCTGGGACTGCCGTCCATATCTCTTCAGAAAATGAGAGCATCATATCTCCTAATGCCACAGAAACACCTCCAGATTGTTGGGATGACGCTTGGGCTGTATGTAGATTATGACATCAGTCGTCATCCTTGCTCCGCCTGATCGGGGCCTCCATGGCCCTGTTAAATAAACCATAATTGCGCCCTGGATCGGGCCAGCAATCCTTCTGCGTACGCAGGGTGTCCAACTCCCTGGTCAGTTCGTCAATACTCCTTTGCATTCGTTCCAGATCAGTCCCAGGAACGATAGTTGGAGCTTTGGTTGGAGGAGGTGGAGTAGATCGATATCTCGACCTCCTCATCGTCACACTGCGCCTTATAATCTCCTCTTCATTGGAGTTGCGCTCTTCAGGGTCACTCTCGTACCCTCTATTTGTAGGAACATGGCTTGTAACAACCGGTGGTTCTGTTCCACTTCTCTCCGACGTAATGTCCAGTACCACTTTCCTGACAACAGCTTCCAGATCCTACAGAGAGAAGGTTGGGGTTGGAAGACTGTTGGGAAGCACATTAGTATCGTTCGTCGAAGTTCCAGTTGTCATGCCTTTGATTATCCTATCCCAGGGAGAAACCTCAAATGGAGATTAGAAAATCGTCCCCACGGACGACGCCAAACTGTTGTGGTCAAAAGATCAGGGGTACCAACAGTCGTCCTATTGGCGAATAAACGAACTCGGTTTGAATTTATTTGAAATAGGGGAAGTGATTAAAAGTGAAAGGAAAACTTGACACAACAATTTTAGAGTGGAAAACTCATTGGAAAATGGGAAAAAACAACTTGACTATGAGCTGAGAAAGCTCTTAGCTAATTCTTTAATAGAACAGTTCATTGTACAAAACAAAAAGGCTTATGAGAAATGTCGAGGTAAATAAGAAAGCGCAAAGGAAAAACTAGCAGAATGTTTGCTGATCTTGCGCGTACAAAAGACCCTATTTCATTACGTCGTCAAGCCTTGTATTTATAGAGTTGAAATCGCGTGTAATCCAAGTCCTGTAACCGTCTTTGACAAGGTCGTTTTCTATTGGAAAATGTGAATGGGACCGAAGTGCAGTCTGCTTGATCGGGCCAGGAGCATGGAAGGTGAGGTTAAACCCTGAGCGCAAGACACGTAGGTTGTAACCGTTTGGACCGATCCGTCAGATCGGTCCCCAAAGCAATGGATAATGCGTGGAGCTCATCTTCGGTCCTGGACCTTAATCCACATGGGCTTAATCCAGATGGGTCTTCGGGTCCATCTATGCTCGTTGGGTCGAACATTTATTAGAAGTTGGATCTGGGGCATTTAGGTTCGGCTTTCATCACTTGGACCGACCGGGCAAAGCTCGGGCCTTATTTAGTTTGGGGTACCGGGTTCCGAAGCTCTCATCAATGGAGATGAGATAGATTGGTAAACTCCTACAATCAATGATACATTGTTGCTGATGATGGTGAGGAGAGCATTTGAAAGAGATTGAGTCTCTAGAGATAGAAAAGTGAGAGCTTGTAATAAAGAGCGAGATAATGTCTTTGTTGAAGAATAAGACTTAGGTCTTTTTGACTGTCGAATGAACATCTACATTCCTAAATGGGTCTCAAAGATCAATGGGTCCAAACATTACAAGACAAAATTAATGCATAGTGGTTGAAGGATTCTTGCAGAAAATGACTGATTATTTCGAGATACTCTCATCAATCGATCATTAGAGTGATTGAGTAAAGTGGTTGCGTAGAATCTCAAACTTGAGTAGATGGATATGAAGAATACTTTCCTTCATGAGGATTCCGAGGAAGAAATGCACACCCGATCGGATTTAAGGTGCATTGAAAGGAAAATCTTTTGTTGACTACTATTTTCTTTACATTATGCATAGATACATTCTTGTTATCGAATTAAATCAATATCTATAGATTTGACTACTACTACATTCTTAAGTTATTTATTATTCTATAGATTTGACTTTAGAATTGTATATAAACATACTCATGAACTTAAAAAACTTGAAAACGAGTCAAATTAGCCAATCAACAAATTGTTCTGCATGCATCTCGAGCCTTAGTCAAATTTATTGGTTGTTCAATGAGTTTAAAATATAAAGGATCAAAAAACATTTATTCAATCCAATCTCAAGCAATACTTCTCATTGAGCACACAAATTCAAATGAACTTTCTATTGAGAATTAGTATAAAAAAAACACAATATTCAAATGCATAACATACGAATTAAAAGTAAAAGAACGACACAATATTCTAGACAATAATCGAGATGGTTGACTCTCAAGGTTATAAGAATATATTAATAAGAACTATAAGAGGGTACAAGCAATAGAATAATTTAAATTCTCATTATCCAATAGAATAAAGCCAAGTGTATCCATACATATCTAATCTGAAGCCATTTGGCTAATTGTGATGGGTTTACCAGGTCAGGTACGTGTGCGTCACCGCTCATCAATAAACGTGACATGTCAAGATAAACATGCGGCTTCGACTTCACGATCGGCTCGGTTTGGCTAGCCGGCTTGCTTTGTTTTAACTTACCGAAGCTGATGGATGAAGCATCAAATTTCTTCCCTAATAACGTTCCCTTAGTCAAGAATTCATAAGCCATGCAGCCGGCTAAGAGCCGGTTAGACGGAAACCGCGTTGGCTGCATCTTAGCTTCTTTGGAGGACGACGTCGTTCTCTGGTTTGACAATCTAACGGACGTTGCCGTGATTAACGGTTTTGATGACGTGGGAGGGGGAAAAATGAAAGATCCCTCCCTTTCTTTCCGCTTTCGTGATTCCCCTATAGTCAACATTCTGCGTGGATGATGATAACTCATCCTGACCGTCCGTTTAAGCTACAAACCACGTGGCAAGATTCCACCCTATCTAGGGCTGAAATTCCCAAATTTTATTGTTCTAGGGCAGAAAGGAAAATATTAAATTGAACACGCGAACTTTGATCGATTGAATTAAAGTTCGAATTGCAGGGGACCTCTATAAACTCGCATTTACTTCGACGGCAAAAAAGGATGAGAATGACAAATAAAAAGGATCGATCAAAAGGATATATTTAGACTCGTCGGAAACTCTTCAGACCAGATCTTTCAGGCGGTGGTGATTGAATCTAATCCGGCACCGGTGGATCTGAGAAGAAGGGGACGGCTGAGGAAATCAGAAGATAGTAACAAAACCGAGGAACAGAATAAATTAGCTCATAGAGCGGTATTTATATACTTATTGTTTATCAAATATCCTTCTTTAGCAAGTCATTTACGATACTGCCACTAATGTCTGGCTATTTATCCACACGTGTCCATGCTCTGTACAAGAAAACCCACTGAACAAAATTAGATAGGGGTAATTATGGAATTTCAGAACAACAATTGGAATATGACAAGGGGCAAATTGGACCTCTAGATCTAAGTAGAGTTTTGCACTTGGTTTGGCCCGTTTAATACACTTTGTTTTCCTTCTCAATATTTTATATGTAATTTATTATAGGCTATTAATAAATATTAATATTATAATCAATAATAGCTTAATTAGATGTAACTTCCAAATAGTAATAGTAATATTTATACTAGTGTTTAGGCTTGCGCTTCAATCAATGTGAACATACATTTCCGACTTAAATGATATCGTATATTTTGAATTACATTATAATTTGAAATTTTTATCTAATTATAAAAATTTAAATTTTTTTATATACATAAAACTTATGATCACTCACCATCTTTATCTAAGATCCTTGATAATTTTCTTGTCAAAATTATTGATCTACGTATGTGAGCCAATGTTTGGTCGTCATGATCAATGTTATCTATACCACAATTGTACATTGGTTTTGTTATTGAGTTACATATGGTATGTATTTCCAAAAAATGTAATCCATCTTAATATAAGTATTTGTGAATGATTTTAGAATATTTTAAAATGAAATGTTTTATTGAAACGTGCAAATGATAAGTTTATTTTAGAGTTTAAACTACTTAAAAATAGGTGATACAATATTTAAAATTGTTAATATTTTAAAAATACATTTTCATTTAAATATTTTCAAAAACATAAATAATATTATGTTTCTCACAATATTACTTAGAAGACTTTATAGAATGATTGACTTCCTTTTATTGATTTCATCATTATACCGAATTGTTTTATAATATTAATTGTTCAATGTACATAATTCATGCTAGGATTTGTAATAGTAACGGTCTTTACATAAAAAAAGTCTCATGAACTCAACTTCATGGTCCATCTCTCATACCAAATTAATTACAATAATTTATAACGTAAGATTAATTTGTTGTGACCGTGCTCATTTATTTTTCATAATGTCGCGCCTTTATTATTTTCTACTAATTAACACTCCATAGCCATTGTCGGTTTTTTCGCACTTCATCTTCTTCAATCACCCGAACATCTCTCCCTCTATAGCCATTTTCGTCCGAAGATTTTTCGAAGCTTCGCCAAACGTCTTCTCTTCTCCAATTTGGGTCTGATACCAAAATTTTCCGTCCTTTTATCGCCGGAAAAAATCAGACCCACAAATGGCTCATCTTCGCTCTGTCACCACTCCTTCACCCAAATCGGAAAAGGGTCACCCATTGATCGGAAACGATATTCTATACCCGTTGCCTAAGCTTGAAGGCCTTGATCGTGATGATTTTCGAGAGGCAGCGTATGAGGTGTTTTTCACCGCGTGCAGAGCGTCGCCTGGGTGTGGTGGCCGGGGAGCGATTACGTATCATGGGTATTCCGACGATGGAGGGGACGGGAGTGTGTCGGCTCCTGGTTCACCGGTTAAACCGCCAGGAGTTGGAATGGCGGTGACTAGCAGGGTGAAGAGGGCGCTTGGGTTGAAGATGATGAGAAGGCCTCCGTCGTCGCGGAGGAGTAACTCATGTGGGTCTAGTCCTTCGTCGCCGGGAGTTATGGGGCCTATTAGCCCTAGAGTTGGGTTCACCGTGCCCCATGGTTGCAGGACGCGGCGGCCGATGACCTCCGCGGAGATCATGAGGCATCAAATGCGGGTGACGGAGCAAAGCGACAATAGGCTGAGAAAAACACTCATGAGAACCCTCGTCGGCCAAGTACGTTTACATGTAAACACACACACACCAATATGTTTATCTGTGCTTTTCCTAACTCTCCGGCATCGGAATGTGATCAGATAGGCCGGCGAGCAGAGACGATTATTCTCCCGTTAGAGCTCCTCCGCCAGTTGAAACCATCTGAATTTCTCGATGCACAAGAATACCATTTCTGGCAGAAGCGGCAGCTCAAAATTCTCGAAATAGGCCTCCTCCACTACCCCTCCATTCCTCTAGAGAAATCTGACAAACACGCCATCAAGTTCCGAGAAATAATAGAATCATCGGAAGCAAAAGCAATCGACACAAGCAAAAACTCAGAGACCATGAGAGCTCTTTGCAACTGCATTGTATCATTGGCATGGCGAAGCCCGGACGGAGGAGCAACCGAAGTTTGCCACTGGGCCGATGGGTACCCCGTAAACATCGAAATCTACCTAGCCCTCCTCGCATCAATCTTCGATCTCAAGGATGACACTATGGTACTTGATGAAGTTGATGAATTGCTTGAACTTATGAAGAAAACTTGGCCTATTTTAGGGATCAACAGATCCATTCACAACTTGTGCTTTACTTGGGTGCTTTTCCAACAATACATCATTACCGGAGAAGTCGAGCCAGATCTTCTATCAGCATCACACACTATGTTATCAGAGGTAGCTAATGATTCTAAGAAGATTGACAAAGAGCAAGTTTATGTAACGATGCTGGCTTGTGTTCTTTCTGAGATGAAGAAATGGTGTGATAAAAGATTGCTAGATTATCATTCATGGTTTGATAAAGGGAGTATTGGTTTAATGGAGAACATTCTTCCCTTAGCATTTTTGGCTGGAAAGATATTGGAAGAGGATGTTCCGTTTTACGTTGCATCGTCTCATCAAAATGGGGATTTAGTTGATGATTCTGATGGAAATAAGGTTGATCTTTACATTCGATCTTCATCGAGAAATGCATTCGCAAAGTTGGTCAGTGAAAGCGTTAACGAAACAGAGATGTCGGATTTACAGAAAGTGAGTGAAGTTCTGATTAAGTTAGCAAGAGAAACAGAGGAGTTAATCTCAAAAGAGAAGGATATTTTCAGCCCTGCTTTTAAAAAATGGCATCCCATTGCTTGTGGTGTTTCAGCAGTAATGCTTCATTCGTCTTATGGTGCATTGCTTAAACGATACTTGACCGGATTATCATCTCTGATAAACGAAAGCATATTGGTTCTTCAGAGGGCAGGGAAACTTGAGAAAGGATTAGTACAAATTGTTGTTGAGGATTCAGTTGATTGTGAAGACGGAGGCAAATCCGTTGTTCGGGAAATGGTACCTTACGATGTCGACACCGTTATACTCAATATATTGAAGCGTTGGATTCATGATCGGGTTTCGATTGGGAAGGAGAATCTACAGAGATCAATGGAAACTGAGGTAAGTAAGTAAGTTCACTGTTTTGTCTGTTTCTTTGTTGTTTTTTCATGATCAAATCTCTCGGCAGACTTGGAATCCGAAGTCTAAAATGGAACCTTATGCTAACTCTGCTGTCGAGCTGATGCGATTCACCAAAGAATCGATCGAAAGTTTCTTCGATCTCCCAGTTAATATGTCGGAAAATTTTGTGTATGAGTTTACTGATGGCTTAGAGAATTTGATTGGAGATTACATCAGATTTGTTGTATCATGTGGTGAGGATCAAACCAGTACAATACCTTCGATTTAACTCGACTCGGACTAAAAATTTGTTGCGAATTTCAGGATCAAAACAAAGCTATATCCCAACTCTTCCACCACTAACTCGATGCAGCGGAGATTCTAAACTGTTCAAGCTATGGAAACGAGCTGCGTGCAATGCAGGTGTAGAGTATCCGATCCAGATTGCACCAGAGGAAAGCAATCAGAATCATCCATTTACTAGCCGCGGAACTCAGCGACTCTACATTCGTCTCAACACTTTACAATTCCTTCTCTTGCAGCTCCAATCATTTGACAAAATGTTGTCCATTTCACCGAAAATAACGCCCTCGAAAAGCCGATTGTCCAGTAGAAGAAGGCTTGGAACATCATACTTGGATAAAAGCCGATCATCAATCCAAAGTGCTAGTGAATATGTAGCTGAAGTTGCAGCTTACAGATTGGTTTTCCTCGACTCAAACTCGGTATTTTATGGCAATCTTTACGTTGCAGATGTAGCGAATTCACGGATTAATCCGGCGTTGCGGATTCTAAAGCAGAATCTGACGCTTATGTGTGCTATTTTAACTGATAGAGTTCAAACATTGACGTTAAAACAAGTTATGAAAGCTTCATTTGAAGCTTTCCTGATGGTTATATTAGCAGGGGGAAGCTCAAGAATATTTTCAAGATTTGATCACCCGATGATTGAAGAAGATTTGGATAGTTTGAAAAGGGTTTTCTGCACCTGCGGTGAAGGGTTGATCGCAGAAGACGAAGTCGCAAGACAGGCTGAGACGCTGCATGGCGTGATCTCATTGATGGGAATGCCGACGGAGCAAATTGTAGAGGATTTCAGCATCGTAGCTTGCGAGACTAGTGGTGTCGGTGTGGTGGCTGCTGGCCGGAAACTTCCAATGCCACCTACGACAGGGGTTTGGAACAGGTCAGATCCGAATACGATATTGCGGGTGCTTTGCCATAGGAATGATAGAGCTGCGAATAATTTTCTCAAGAGGAATTTTCAGTTGGCTAAGAGAGGAGGCTCAATGTGATCCATGAATATATGAACATATTTCCATGCATTACTTTATTATTAAAAAGAATAAAAAGAAACAAAAAAAAAACAGATTTAATATTATAATAAAAAGAAAATCTATATATGTATATTTTTCTTGAACGATGATATTTTAACAAACGATAACAATGAAAAATGTGATAACAAATGAAATGGTGAAGTATTATATTTTAAATATGATTATTTGTTGAAATAATGGCTATTGTCCCACATCGGAAAATAAAAGTGAGATTGATATTGTCCGGAGTTATTTACGTAATTATGATATCCCGTGGCTCGTCTGACGTGGCTAAATGTTGTTTTCGGTTTTCTATTATATTTATTGAGTAGTGTGATTTTGGGTGTAGTATCGTAATTTGGGTATCCCGGGCCCGTGTATAAAAATTCTGATGACGTTTTGAGTAGTTTTGGATGATTTTGGTCGGAAATGATGTCATATGTATTTTCGTAATTTGGCACTTGGAGAGCTCGTTGTGAATTTATGCGATATTTTTTGCTATCTTCTAAGTATTCGGATATGAGGAATTGGTAAAGAGTATTTTCTCGACATTACGTGCTACTAATGTTCAATCGGGGTGCATTTTCGAAATTCCAAGATGTTGTGACATTTATCCCGGTGGAATTAGATATTTTCTAAGTAATTTGAGTTAAATTGACTAAAACTGAGCTTTTGGACCCTAAGTTGACTTATTGTACCAAGTTTCTATATAAATACAAGACCATATGTCACAAAAAGGATTCAAACTCTTGTCATGCTTCCCAAGACATGGATTTCACTCGAACTTTCCCCGAGACTCGCGACTTTATGCCTAGTCGCGAGATTGTGTAACCTTGGCCGTAGTTGCGACTTTGCTCGAAAAGTCGCAAGTTGCTCCCTGACTCGCGAGTTTTTGTCCGGTTTCGTCGGTCACGGAGTTTCGTATCTTATTTTACAAGGCTTGGTCGCAAGAACTTGGCCACTCGCGAGTTTTTGTATTTGGCACTCATCAGATTCTGCTCACTCGCGAGATTTTGCTCCCCGAAGTCACGAGTTTTTGTCACCTGACCCCCCCCGACATGAGAGTTTTGTAAACCAATACATCCCCAATATTGCTCGCGACATTTTTTCGATTCGCGAGATTTTGTATATGGTAGTTGCTAATTTTTGTGTGACTCGGGAGATTGTGTCAAAACTTCGCGACTCCCTTCACCTCGGGCGCGACTTAGTGGATTTCAACGTTTTTCGCACAGTTTTCATTCAGATTGTCAATATCTCTTGTTTGTACTTGTACCCTTTGATTATCATAGTGAAAACCAAGGTAGAGTTTCGCTCTCCCGAGGACATAAACTCATACATTGTGGGTCCAATCTCGTATATCGCTCGTGTCCCCACAATAATTGAATTCTAAATAATAAAAGAAATTGACTGATAAAAAAGAAATACTATAAAACATTTTTAGACGAGATCGGGGATGTATTGGTTTATTAGAGGAAATGTGAACTATAGTAAATGATTTGTTCAATTCTTTTACGATATGATCTCATCTCTTTTATACGTTATATTCGAGCACACTCCCCACATGAAATTGACCAGACTCTTGAAATTTAACATTATTCACCAATACTTTCATATGATAAGAATCTTATTATTATCATAAAGGTATACCATGGTTTTAAATTTAGGAGAAAGTTTGGTTTTTTTGGGAAGACTTGGACTTGGGGCTGAAATTAAATTTATTTTAATTGAGATTGGTTGAAATTGGACTATTTTATTTCTTATTTTAAGATTCCAAAATCAAATGCATTTATTTTTCAATTTTAAGATTTTGAATTATAATTTTGAATGTTCATTCACCACCATATAGTTAGTTATTGATTTTACAGCGAATATTGATTTTTAATAATACATTTTAGTTGTAATAGTACTTTGGAAAACTCAATCACTAAATACAAGATCTAGAACAAGGAGACACCATGTATTTCAAAAACAAGATCTTAAAATCATGGGGAAACATGTCATTACTACTACTTCCTTTGATGTGCCTAAAATAATGAATTGAGCACTACCTCCTTTGCCTTGTCTAGTGGCTCATGTGTACTAGCACGGTGCCGGGTTGGTGCGTCCACCTTCTCCGAGTCTTAATTTTAGGTACATCAAAACTTTGAGACGACACCGTGTAACGACCAACTTATACAATATTGACTCCCATCAAGTCTTCACAGCTTTACTTTTGTCATAAACTTCCTTGTGGATCACCATCATGCCTCTACTACAGGGTAAACATGTTTAACTTTCCGGTTCTACAAAGATCCTTGCACTTTGCTAGCAAAAAAGTCTCGTGCAAGTGATAGACGAATCATTAGACTTAACATATGATCATTCTCCATCTATAGTCGATACTATTATTTGCCTAAGTGCATCGCACCCCTGAGGGGACATTGACCCCACATCATGGGATTAGCGTCTTCGCAGAAGTTTACCCCACACACCGACTATAATTCGGGTACTGCTATGATATCAAATGTAATGATACACCACCCAATTATATAATATTTGCTGCTTTTAACTAGACTAGCCCTTATAACTCCCACATATCCTCATAGATTTATTTTTTCTGTAGCCATAACTTCCAAGTGGGTCGGTCACACAACGTGCCTCTACTACAAGTGAGCACACTTAACATTCCGGTTCCACTTAGATTCTTACCACTTTGATAGGGAAAAAGTCTTCGTGAAGTAATTAGCAAATCATTAGACTTAAAATATTATAATTCCTCATATATAGTCGATGCTAGTATTGTCTAAGGTGCCTCTCACCCCTTAGGGGTCTTACAACACCCTCTACAAAGTTTTGGTTATAGATATTCATTTTGAAAACTTGAAATTTTGATTATTTTACCGTTAAACTTGCTAACCTTTGTATATTTTAGTACAGTTCTCTTTGTTTCCTATAATTGTTACAGTTATTAGTTCGGTTTTCATTGTATTTCACTAAGTAATACCATTCTTTGATTACCATAGATCATGTGCTATGAACCACATAAAAAAAGCCACAATAGTTTGACGCATTCATTGGGATCGACTTGTGGATATTATCAACGATGGATATTGTCAACGTAAAACAGAGCCATAAACGATGGATCCTCCCGTGATGTTGTCAACGATGTGCCTTCCTACCCTCCCGCTCCTATACTATGAGAGGATTTGGAGGCCATCCTCACGAGGATATTCAAGGAAATGAGGTTGACTGCGCCTCAAGGAAATGATGTTGACTATTTCAAACCCAAAGAGATGTGTGATATGGGCCTCAAATGCAATCATAAGAAGATGTGGCCTCAAAGGAGTGGATCGTCGGTTGAATAGAGTGTATATATATTAAGACCCCCCACTGGTTCTCAAAGAACCAACCTTGTCACCGATAATGATTAGGGCTGGAAGGAACGTCGCATATTGGAATTGACCTGCGAATTGGAAGCTATGAGAATAGAACAGGCGTTCGAGCCACATCTGGGGAGAAATATAAATATTTTCTTTCGGGCCATGGAGGCTCCGATCTCCCGTAGTAGGGATAATGACTAGTGGCACAATGTGCATGCAATATGTACTTACTAATAGAGGTTCTGAGTATTCCTAATAGAGGTTTGGGAGATTAAATGCTCACATTTTCATAGAGATCATATAGCAGTACCAGATCAATCATACTGCAACCCCAAGGGGTTGCTCACTTTCAAAGGGGATCGTTACCCGATTGATCATGTAGTTGATTTTGAACTCTGCATGGGCACTGTCCGAGCATCTGATGCCCTTAAATGTCGGTATCTTTGTATATTGACTGCAGGGAGAGAAACTACCACCTCGCTCGATTCAGTCTTATGGTGGGTTCATATTGGCTTTATCTGAGCAGTTCGCTCCCAATATGGGACAGCATCGAAACCGAATGGAATTGTATCAGTTGAGATGCAAATTTTCAAGATGAATCTCTAATTCTTTATGGAGAAATTCAATACAACGTCCAAGGGAATAAAGTTGGATTTGAGGGATAAGATTGACATCTGTCATGAAGTGTTGGCCCGTGGACTATTCCCACCTTGCCTTCAAAAAATTGATAAATACATTAAGATGGATGACACCCTTGATGTGGGGTCTGTAAGTCCCTTTGGAGCAATCCCATCTTCTAGGGACACAAACATAGTGTAAAACTAGGGTTGATGTGCCATAAAAAGTAGTCTAGAGAGTTTGAGTTTGTTAACGAAGATCGGGATGTAGAGGCTGCCATAATGCATTGAGGCCCCTATCCCTCGGAGTAGGAACAATGATTGGTGGCACAATGTGAACGCCACCTACACTTCTTCACAAAGATCATGGGGCATCTCTCCTGCCTTGTGAGATCTTATGCTCCTTATTTTTAAAGAGATCTGTCCACAGTATTAGATCGGTCTTATCGCAACCCCAATGAGTTGTAGTTTTCAAGGGGCGGTGTAACGACCCGCCTTTCCGCTTGCACGATATTGTCCGCTTTAGACTAGGCTGACCCTAATGACACCCACCCAGTCCTCACGGCTTTACTTTTTCCCTAACACCCACACTTCCCCGTGGGTCACCCATCCCTGAATTGCTCCAGGGTGAGCACGCTTAACTTTCCAGTTCTAACGTTCCGCTTGCCACTATGCTAGGGAAAAGGCCTCGTGCAATGGGAGACGAATCATTATACTTAACATACGATCGTTCCCCGTCTATAGCCGATGTAGGGATTCGCCTAAGTTGCCCTCTTTCTCGCACCCCCGAGGGGACCTCACATTCACCCCACCTTATGGACTCAGCGTCCTCGCTGAGGTTCGCCCCAACACACCGACTATAACCCGGGTCCTGCTCTGATACCAAATGTAACGACCCGCCTTTCCGCTTGCACGATATTGTCCGCTTTGGACTAGGCTGANTTAAGAAGTATCGATTTTATCTATAGTTTGACATTTATGTAAAATTGATGCAATTTTGAATGTTAAGAAATATAAATTGGAGCAAATTGGTTAAATAGCACTCTGCAAAAAATTGATTTGCAAAATAACCTGTTTTGGTAAAGGCTTTGCTAAATAGCATGTTTTCGTAAAATATTTGTTAAATAACCTATGTTTATATATTTTAATAAAACTAAATCAAATAATTTATATATTACTTATATAAATTAATTAAAATATGTAATAAATTAAATTACAATATAATAATATTAATAAAATATTATATCGAACGACACGTAATATACCGGGTACTAATTGATATATCTTTCATACTCTATGAATTGGAACATATATTTTTATATTGATCGATATGTTAAATACATAACGGTATTGAGTTATAGTGTCGGATATTGGTCCATATTTTTATATCGTAATTTCACATATCGATCGATATGAAAGTATATGTTCCGATTCGGGGAGTATGACCGATATATCGGTCGATAGATGGTAGTTTACATGTCGTCCCAAATAATATTTAATCAATATTTTCATACTGCCTCGTACAATGAAAGCCGGGCGGCACCGGTATATGGACCGGTACCGGGTTTACGGTTCGGAGCCTAGGTTTCTCTAGATCGATTCGGAAATTTTTTTAAAAAAATTAATATCTCATACCGATCCGGATCAGTACGATGAAAATATTGATTAATATATTATAATTTAATTTATTATATATTTTTTATTAATATATATAAATTATTTGATTTAGTTGGATCATGATCAAGACACCCAACACCAATTATATTGTACGTCCCCTAATGGCAAATGTCACAATAAATTTAATTAATAATACAGCTAAGCTACCAGTAGGCACCTGGTCTAAATGACAATGTAGTTAACGTGCTATAACCATATGGGCTTTGCGAATCTACTTGTTCTTATTCGTGTCATTGGCAGGAATATATTTCAAAAAATCAAATCTATATTTTGTGGAGAGATATGAAGCATTATTCAATCCAATTCATCGAGTGTGGGTTTTCAATATTATATGAAAATGTTAAAATAATACCATTATATTTTAAATCAACAATCTATACTACGATATGCTTGGATCCGTAAAAAATAACAAATATCGTACCCTAAATTGTAAATCTTCACTATAAAGTATAAACCCTACTTGGTACAACAGATGTTCTGAATATTAATCGGTATCCACCACCCAAACCGTTTTGTCATCAATTTAGTTTGAAAAATATGTTTTTTAACAAAAAAATATAATCAACCCTGTAAAACCCCAAAATATCCTTACCATTTGGCCTTGGTTAAATGAACAACCATATAATGGTTGATGAACATATATAACTTTAGTACTTTGTTCGTATTAACGTTAATACGATGATGAAGATAATACTAATAGAACATTTATATTAATAAAATATCATTGATGTTTTTTATAACATTTTATAATATTTTTGGTAATGATATTATAAAATTGGGTTTGATAATATTGTGGAGAAAATTGGGTTAAATGTTATAATCTTCTAACCCAAGATTAAGTAATTGGATTAAATGATATTCTGGTAATAATATTGTTTGGTAATTAATTAAGTTTGGATATAATTGGCATTTTTTAAAAAATTATTCTTTTATTAAATTAAAATATTATTACCAGAATATCAAGAACCCTAGTTAAATATTAAAAAGGAAATATGATAGTACGTTGCAGAATGGGGAAATTAAGGATGCTCAACCCCTAAAAACAAGCTCATTTTTCTGCAGTTAAAACCCACTGGAAACCAGGGATTCTTCCCGTCTGGTCCGGTTAACCCGAACTAAAAAAATAATGTTTTGAATCCTCCCTCTTCCTTTTTTCATCAATGGGTTTACCCAGAGAACTCTGCTCTTCCTTTCTTGTCATTTTCGCTATTCTTGAGCTAACTGCAGCAACAGATTACACTACATTGGTTTACAAAGGATGTGCAAAGCAGTATTTAACAGATCCTTCAGGGGTTTATTCTCAAGGGCTTTCTTCTCTATTTGGCACTCTCATTTCACAGTCTTCAAAAGCAAGGTTTTTCAAAGCAACAGCTGGGACTGGGCAGACTACAATTACTGGTATTTTTCAATGCAGAGGAGACATTTCTAATGTTGATTGCTATAACTGTGTGAGTAGGTTACCTATTCTGATAGATAAGCTTTGTGGGAAGCCTATTGCAGCAAGGGTTCAGCTTTTGGGCTGCTATATGCTTTATGAAGTTTCAGGGTTTCCTCAGATTTCTGGGATGGAGTTATTGTACAAGATGTGTAGTGGGAAAAATGTGGGAGGAGCAGAGTTTGAGGAAAGAAGAGATACTTGTTTGTCTAATCTTGAAAATGGGATTAGCAGTAATGGTTTCTACACAACAAACTATCAATCTGTATATGGTGTAGGCCAATGTGAAAGTGATATTGGAGCTTCTGACTGTGTGGAGTGTGTAAAAACTGCTGTTCAAAGAGCTCAGGTTGAGTGCGGAAGTTCTGGTGCTGCTCAAGTTTATCTTCACAAATGCTTCATTAGTTACAGCTACTACCCAAATGGAGTTCCTGATAGATCATCATCCTCTTCTTCTACAACTTCATCTTCTTACTCTTATCCCCCTCCTTCCTTTACATCAGGTATTATTGCTAAACATCCAAGTTTTGCTTCTGTTTTCAGTCTTGTCTAGTGCTTGGCTTGATATAATAACAGGGTCTGGGCCGGGGCAAGGGGGGAATACAGGAAGAACTGTGGCTATAATAATAGGAGGAGCTGCAGGGATTGGATTTCTTGTAATGTGCTTGCTGTTTGCAAGGGGGTTGATGAAGCAAAGAGATGGTATAGTAACTGATAATTCACATTTCCTTTCTCTTTCAAACTCCAATCATATTTTGGTGATTTCCCAACTTTGCAGATTACTGAGGTCAAGAATGGAAGGAGATTAAACAGAAAAACCACTGCTGTCAAATCTGAATTCAAATATCTACGTACCATTTGAAAAGAAGATGGCTTTTTAGATTGTGTAGTGGTTTTCTTCTTTCTGGGAATGTCTGCTACAGAATTTACTGATTTATGTAAGAACAGCAAGATGTGAGACAATTCATGCCACACTGCTGCTTGTCCCATTTGCCATGTGACTCACTTCTTTGTCTCCTTTCCATTGTCTAGAATCATTTCTCCTCAAGGCTCAAACACACAACAAGTAGCTGGTAAATTGTGTATTCACTGACTATGGTAAACAAGTACCTTCTGTATTCTCATGGAAAACAGATAAAGCTGAATCATTCAATCTACTTATCCACAATGAAACTCTCATTTTTTGTATTGTAAACAAGAAAATTGCGTGCCTAATGTTTTGCTGAATCCTATGCCCACAGACACATAACTTGAGCAGGGCAAGAATAAGATGTGGAGCTACTCAGCAACTTCAGATAAGAAGTTTGCATAAAACAAGAATTGGTTCCTTCTCTTTATGATAACAAGCTGAGGTTCGATGAACTTCAAAACTCCCCATGTTCTCAGCAATCCCAGTTTTACTGTAACTAGAAACCACGAAATCAATGCATTCCATGTAACAATGTGGCATTGAGTTCGTAACGGTGTTTCTATGAGGCATTTCGTCGAACAGATCAGCATTAAGCCCTGAAGCGTGATGAGACCCGCCATGTATCACACGGGGCCCAGGAACAGAGTTTGTCAAGTCACTCCACAAACTCCATGACTTACTGTCAATAGTGAAAGCATATTTTTTGATTTAGAGACGAAGGGTGTAAATTGAGAACCTTATCTTACAATAATGACTTGTTCTTGGCCACGAGTCTTTGATTAGAATTTCCGATCAAGATTTCAGCAGAAATGGCAGCCGCCACCGCAGTGCCCTCCTTATTCACGTCCATCCACTGCTTCAAGTGTGTGAGAACCGAAGCTTGGTTTTACGATCATCTGATGAGAGTTCCATGCTCAAGATCAACGCAGATTGAGCCGATTTCCCAATTTCTTGGAACTGGAATGATTTCCAGATGGAGGAGGATTTCTCGCGTAGCCGCCGCTGTTACGCAAGAAGAGGCGGGTTGGATCACTCCCGTAGACGAGGCGGTTGTCGGAGAAGGGGAAGGAGCAAATACGAAGCTTTACTTTGGAAATCTTCCATACAATTTTGATAGTGCTCAACTTGCCGGGATCATTCAAGAACACGCTAGTCCAGAAATGGTTGAGGTAATCAATCATCATTCCTCCTGGCAATTGCAAGCGTGATCCAGCTGTTTGTTAAAATGCCTCTTAGAAGATCAACTGTATTTCTTGGATACACACCGTGATCAAATGGAAATATGCAGGTCCTGTATGATCGGAACAGCGGAAGAAGCAGAGGATTTGCTTTTGTGACCATGAGCAGCGTGGATGAATGCAAAAATGTCATCAAGAATCTCGACGGAAGTGTAAAAATCCTCTCATCTGTTAAGACAACAGGAAAAAAACTCAATCAGCCCATCAATCATGTTGTTTTTCTTGGAACATTGTAGGAATTTGGTGGGAGGATAATCCGAGTGAATTTCGCTGATCAACCAAAACCAAAAGAGCCCCTTTATCCAGAAACAGAGTACAAACTGTTTGTGGGAAATCTATCCTGGTCAGTAACATCAGAAAGTTTGAAAACTGCATTTGAAAGCTACGGAAATGTAGTTGGAGCTAGAGTTCTATACGATGGAGAAACAGGAAGATCTCGTGGCTATGGCTTTGTAAGCTACGAAACTAAGGAAGAAATGGAAACCGCACTCAAAACTCTTGAAGGAGTGGTACCACTCTATTGCCATCTTTTTCTTAAACTTGCCAAGGTTCCATCTATGAAAAACCATGTCTTGATTGCAGGAACTCGAAGGGCGAGCCATTCGCGTTAGCCTTGCTGAAGGAAAGAAACAGTACATATAGGAACAACTTACATCAATCAAGGGGATCAGAGAAGGAAATGTAAGAGGCCATAAGGGACAAATTCTTCCCTTTTTAAGATTCTGGAACATCCAAATGGCTATCAAGAAATGATTGAGAAGCAAGAAAGTATTGTCTTTATAAGGTTGAATCTTCCATCTCTTGCTCCTCATTATACTCTTGAATCTTTGTAACATTATTCTTGCTTCATTGTGAATTGGGAACTGTGTATTCATAAATATACAGTGCTGTCATCCAATGAAACTCTAGATATTTGATTCATGAGAGTTATTGCGTAGGAGGATCAATTAATCCATAGTTTATTCGGGTCGGGTTGTAATCAGGCCCTGACCCGATAAAACTGAAGACAAATTGAAATTGGGTGTTTGCCCTGGGTCATGGCCAACCAACGAATTCCTTCTTCCCTAATCAGGTACGCAGAGGTGAACATGGATAATGTGCAGCAACATCAATGGTGTAGAAATGGGAGATGGCGTTTATCTTACAAGAATCTGACACTAATCGCGTGCTCAATCAATGTAATTATGGCTCTTATCTTGCTCCGATGCTTTCTCCTCCCGACATCTCATGAAGGTTTGTCCGATTCTCTCTGTTCTATTCCAATTTGCCTTTCTCTCTCGTTGGGCTTTTTATCTTGCCTCATTTTTTGTTCCATAAAACTGCGGTGCAGCTCTAAGGAGGCATATAAAGGAATCTGAAAACATTAGACGCTCCATGATACCATTTGATCTGATCAAAAGGGTAAGATTACCTGACTGATTCTAAACAAAATGTTGATTTGAGGTAACTGATGATCCTATTGCCGCATTGTCTTTTCATTAGGTAAGAGAAATCAAAGAGCAGGTTCATATCAAAGCAGAAAACCATCAAGAAGACGTTAAGCAAGTAAATACAGGAAATCTAATATCCAGGCTCAATAACTTGCACTCATACTCCAATACTGGCAATACTAAAGGTGAATTTTCTAGTCCTTTCACTCATTATTTTGTAAAAACAGCTAGTTTTTAAGAGGTGGGAAATCTGCAGCTCTCGAAGAATGGCGAAAACGGAAGATGGAGCGTGCTAGACTTCGATCATTAGTGAGTAATGGAACTATGAGCACTAACCTTTGAAATATGCTCATGATCATGTACTTTGAAATATGCTCTAACCTTTCTAAAGATGTACTGGACTTATTTGGTATAGAATCTACATGAATTCAAGACATAAACTTGTTACATAATAAATCTAGTAAACGAGACACGCCCGAATTTGAAACCGGCATATGAAGAATCTAAGAAAGCATCAAACCTGCATCACCAATCTGTTCCAAGCTCTCTGGAAATAAACAGCTGGTCAATGTATTTGATCACGGAGCTACAAGATGTTATGTAGCTCTGCATCTGAATCTTGGCTGATGCTTCTACAGAATAAAAAACAAGAACCATAAGTTTCCCAATAGCTACAAAATGAGTAAAACAGGCACGATTCCGTTCATGAACGGCTCAGTTACCCGGATCAACCAGCCATTAACATCGGTGTGTTGGCATTTGAAGGGAAAAAAAACTTACCATCTTCGTTAAGCTTATTCAATAGCTGCGCCTTTGTTGGAAGGGCATACATTCCGGCAGCAACAGCTTTTCTTATGGCCCATCCATGGTAAGGAGCAAATACTTGAGAATAAGCTTTTGAAGCTGGATCTCTCAATGAATTTTCCCTAGTAAACCAGAGTTTTAGACACCATATTTTCAAGAAACAATACAGAAACTTAGAATTCAGCTATGATAATCACTAATGCTCGATGTCAAACTATTGCCTCGAACAGAAGATAGCCTTCAAGCAACCATTTATGCAGCACAATAACAGAAATGACAGAGAATAACAGGATTTGAGGTTTATGCAGACTTACTGTGAAGAAACAATATTTTCAAACAACACCTTGACCATATCAACCCCACGCTTCACTCTAAGCAGATTCCTTGTATGACTCCCTCCCCTCCTAACACAACTAGCTTCGACATCCTCATCGATCATCATCGAGAGAGTCGAAATTGAATTTGATGCCTCTCCAAGATCATCTACCTGATATCATGTTTTATATAAGTATACCATAATAAAACCAATCACTATCCAAAACACACACAAAACGAGCCACATCATGGAGACAATGTAATAAGTTCAGATAAATCTAAAGCAAAATGTGAACACAATGAATCACTTATTATTTATTTCTTGGAGACACTCTCCAGTGACCTACATGTGATCCTATGATCAGGGTAATGATCCATTAACCTGCTAGTTCATTTTACAAGACGCAAACGGGAGAATTTACCATGGAAGCGGAAGAACTGCTGAAACCCTCACAAGGGGTACAAAGAACAGGAAAATTAGACAACAAGAAATCCCTGAAGCCAAATCGACGAAGTAAGAAAAATTGATTACTTTGGCAACATAATCGAGTTCTGCAAACTTGAAGGCGATCCCAAGGCAGCGAAAGAGGGGAGAGACGAGAGAGCATGCCCGGGCAAACTGGCCTAGTTCCAGGAGAGGCTCTTCACCTTCAGGGCATTGATCAATTATAATGCTAGCCAACTCTTTGAAGGCCTCCGCCAATTTCTTCAGAGTAGTCTGTTCTTCCATTGAATCGCTGATCAATCGAGCATTTCAAATTCAAATATTGCGTTGGATTGAAGTCAAACTCACATTAATTTCAGATTCTTTTTATCGGGAAAAATTTATTTTAGATAAGTAAATTAAATATTTGATACTTTAATCATTTTCTATCTGAATATATTAATTTTTTGCGTAGTAGGATATCCGAACCAATTTCTCCATATCCAAACTTTGGATACTTAACCGGATCAGATCAATTTCGGTTTTGGACAAGATACAATTCTTATCATCACATATAATCAGATTCACACAATTCAAGTTCCAAATTACCAAATAAACATTTTTTGAAAATCATTACACAATTAAGTATATTTTATTATTTTATTGATATATTTATTAGTTGTTATATTTTAAACCTATTATACAAAAATAAAAAATCTAAGGAGTTAATTGTAATTTTTCAAAATATTAAAAAAATACTTATTTTGTAGATATTTTGACCTGTTTACGTAGATATGAATTCAGTTAGATTGTGTTCATGTTTGTATTAGATCGAAAAATTAAAATATGATATATTTTTATTAGAAATATATATAATTTAAAATTTTTATAGATTGTTTATTTTTTGTTGAAAATTTCAGAATTCGGTTGTTTTTTATTTGGCTTATATTCATATAATAAATATATTAATATAAATATTAAGATAGATAGTTTATTAAAATCATCGTTGTTTTTGCAAATAATTTTCTAAATTCCGATCATAATTATCACGGTCATCTCAACACACGGTACAATCAGCACAACTCACCGTAATTTTGAAAAGCTAAACCAACAACCAAATATTCATTTTAATTTAACATGTACAAAACCTGAACTCAATTAACTTGACTCAAGAGGATGTAATCAGGTGGTTTCAATTGAATCCATTCCTATATTTGTGTTACAAAATAAGTTTACTTTTTTTAATATTTTGAAAAATTGTAATTAACTCCTTAAACTTTTATTTTTATATAATATATTTAAAATATAAAAATTAATAGATATATCAATAAAATAATGAAAGATGATTAATTGTATAATGCTTTTAAAAGTATGCTTAGATTGGTAATGTGGAACTTAAATGGTGTGTATTTTAGAAATTCTCCTATATATAATATTTTCTTATTTTAAATATTCATATAAAGTATATTCATTTTCAATCTATATTTTTTTATTTTTTTCATTAAACTAAATAATTAGAAAAATCTAAGATTAATATAATATTAGTTATTCTATTTTTTTATATTTAACATTATTATCTGTATATTTTTATATTTGAGTAAATAAAGGAGATGAAAGAAAATAAAATATATTAAGGTATTTGCGATCTATTATCCAATCAAGTATTTCAAATCGGTTTCATATTAACATTTTGATGATCTGTATCTAGGGGTGTGCGTGGATCGGATAACATATTGTGGATTGATTTGTAGATACCATAATATTTATTTTTTAATTATAATTACCACTACTTACCAAAAAATATTACTTATTTGATAAATATACAAATCATAAAACAACAAAAAAAGCGTATATTCGAAATTTTCAAACATCTATAAAGTAAAACTTGAATTCGATACAAGAATTCAATTAAAATAAATGCATATAAATAATGAATTATTTTTTTATTCTAAGTGGATAAATCTGCAAAAAATAAACACAATTCACTTATATATTCGTAATCACAACTTATAAAAATAAAATCAATTGTAAAATTAATTACATTTTAAATGATAATATAAAATATCCGAAAAATTATCCAACTTATTAGAATATATGAATTTCAAAAATCAATTTCCAATATTAATTACTTGATTTTATTCTATATCAGTTATTTCTGTAAAATAATAATAAAATATAAACCATTAATATTAACAGAAAAAAAATATTTATAATAGGAAAGAATGTATTATCATATATAACGTTTTAACATTACAAAATTAGAAAAAAAGAATATAATATAATAAAAATATCGGATTGGATATGAATTTTGAAGTTCATATCCGATCCGAAACCGCATACGATCCGATCCGATCCGATTAAGTATTTGAAGTTCGGATAACGGAAAAATTGGTTCGGTTACCTCGATTTTTCGGATCATCGGATTTTCATGCACACCCATATCTGTATCTATCTGTCGGATCATAAAAAATGTATTCGTTTCGGATATCCGATCCATGCATACTCATAATTTAAATACATTTTATATATTTATTATATAAATATAATAAAAGTATTAAGTATTGTTATATAGTTTTTGTTGTTTTTAATATTAATTGAGTGGTTTAGTTGAAACTAAAAGTAAGTTTGAAATATATATTTTTTATTGGAAAAAGATCAATTTTAATCCTTCTCTATAAATATAACAAAAGTATTAAGTATTGTTATAGAGTTTTTTGTTGTTTTTAATATTAATTGAGTGGTTTAGTTGAAAGTAATTTTGAAATCTATATTTTTTTATTGGAAAAAAATCAATTGTAATCCTTCTATTATAAAAAAAATAAATTAAGTGATTTAAATTTGATATATTATAAATTTTATTTTGAAATTACTAAAATAGTTTAAATTCAAATAATTATAGTAAATATGATTACATTAAGTTTCATCATTTATAAATAAATCTTGTATTTGCGAAAAAAATTGACTTTATATTAAAAATATTTTTTAATGAAACGATTAAAATTTTGTCGAAATTCAAAACACAAATTTATATGTTAAGTAGTGTTTTATATTAATTTATATACCACCGGTATATCGACCATTTGAATTATATTTATTAATTATTAACTCATATTAATTACTTATAGCAATAAATAGGATAAAAATGATATCTTTGATGACAATTATTTATTTTGTTTTTTATCAAAAAATATGTTGATGCGCAAAATACATCTTTTGTTGAATAATACATCATATAATGTTGTGGTCAATCACTAATTGAATCGTTGATCATTTTGTTGTTTTAATGACATATTTATTAGGTTACACAGGTGCGGGGTGCAAAAGTACATGATTTGTAAAATTTTAGGAATCCAATTAAAGGTACTTTAATATAAATTAATTAAAATACATATTCATTATCGAAACATTAGAAAAAAATAAATGAATAAAGTTTAATTAGTAAAAATACAAAAAAATATTATATTAAAAACTCATTCATAATATTTATGTTCAAATATTGTCAAGCCCAACATCATTATTGTCTTCTCCTTCTCCATACAATGACACATCATACAAATTATCAAAATCTTCCACTAGCATATCTAATTCGGTGTTAGGTTCGTCAAATGAAAAATTAGCATTTTCAAAACGCTTGAATAATTTATCTCACAACAATCTCCCATGATATCCCACATTTTCGTTGTGCCCTCGGTGTACTCTGGTGATTTTCGAGATAAAAGATGTAAATTAGTATAAACAAAAACAAGATTTTCTGCTAGGTTAACATGTTCATTTTAGCATAGTATATGAACTTGTAAGTACTTTAATTTCTTTCACAAGCCAATGAAGATGAAACATGAGCAAGTAGTATCGATGATGGATTGTGAAGAAATGGTGTCTTACAACAAAAGATCAAGCACTAGTCAATTGGATCCATGTTAGACATTCCAAAAATAGCATATGGAGAGCAAAAATCAGATCTTGCACTCATAAATCGAGCAAGTTTACGCATAACTGTCAAACGAGTCCTTTGATAATGATATAATCGCTCTAAACCTTTCGTTCTCAAATCAATAAGTTCTCCATCGATTTGAAGTAAAGGCAACTGGGGTCATTCTTTTATTCTTGTACACCAACCCTACCAAATAATATTTATTAATGATTTACAAATCAATGTTTTTATGAAGAATAACGATGACATAATGAAAATTATTAAAACATGCACATTGGATTTAATGGGCGAGGTAAAACATGTAATGAAGTCAAACTTTGATATCTTCTTTGTTCATGAACAATATTCCAAAAAATGTTTTTCTCATCAACTCTTTATTTTTCAAAGTTATAGATTGTTTTTAAAATTTTTGCAATAAAGAATCTTATAGTTAATATATCATGAAAAGATAAGGGCTATCTATATCACAAAGTCTAAGTATATAGTAAATCGGGCGGTAAATTCAAGAATATTATCAATGTATTCCCACAATTATCTATCCAATACTATATCATCAAAAACTATAGATTTCTCAGCTTCATCTATATGAGATCCATCTAAATGACTTCATTCATCACTAATAACTAAACCTCTTAACTCATGTTTAACTATTTTGAAACGTCTAATCATAACATAATATAAGCAAAGCGTGTCTCAACTATAGTCAAACGTCTCAATTTGGAATACTTTTTAAACAAAGCAAACTTTCTATGGTAACTCGTGATGAAATGCTTTATCTTCATCATTTTCTCGGTACATTCAATAATCAAACGACATGGCATGTTTGGGGAACAAATATTCTTAAAAAACAAATTTAAAGTATGCACAATATATTGTGTCCAGAATATCCGAAAATAAATAAAATATAATTAGCTGATAAATTATAAATAAAATGAATTACCTTATGATATTTTTTCATTATAATTTCACCCGCAACCTTACAAACTTTGACATTGTTTGTCACTATTTGTACAACACTTGATGCACCAACTTTTATGATACTCTTCTCCATCAATGAAGCAATGAATGGCATGTAAAAGCTGAACTCCATTCTCATTCACATCCAGAAAGTTATCAATGACATTTTTTGTGGATCCGTCCACCCATCGAATAGCAAAGTCGCTCATTTTTCCTCCCAAGTACCTTTAAATGTACATGACATAATAACTAAACCTCTTAACTCATGTTTAACTATTTTGAAACGTCTAATCATAACATAATATAAGCAAAGCGTGTCTCAACTATAGTCAAACGTCTCAATTTGGAATACTTTTTAAACAAAGCAAACTTTCTATGGTAACTCGTGATGAAATGCTTTATCTTCATCATTTTCTCGGTACATTCAATAATCAAACGACATGGCATGTTTGGGGAACAAATATTCTTAAAAAACAAATTTAAAGTATGCACAATATATTGTGTCCAGAATATCCGAAAATAAATAAAATATAATTAGCTGATAAATTATAAATAAAATGAATTACCTTATGATATTTTTTCATTATAATTTCACCCGCAACCTTACAAACTTTGACATTGTTTGTCACTATTTGTACAACACTTGATGCACCAACTTTTATGATACTCTTCTCCATCAATGAAGCAATGAATGGCATGTAAAAGCTGAACNTTTAAAAATGACTCTCGAGTAAATAGTAGTGGTTTTCGTATAAGTGGTTTTGATAATTTATGCATTATTTTTAAAATTTTCAAAGTTTAGAAACATTGTCATTTCATTTTTTTTCAAGGTTAATTGATCAATATAAACTATTGAGACGTTTAAAAAATTAACGAGTATTATGATTCAATATAAACGTTTTTGGAAGTTCGGGGATCAACAACGCAATTTTGAAACATGGAAGCCAAAATCACACATTATATCAACTTCGAGACTTTTATGCAGTTTACAAATTTTGATGCACCGTCTTACATTGTTAACTATATTTTTCATATATATACATTTTTTTCCGAATCAAATTTTCATAGTTTGCATCATAATAAATTCTTTTTTTTCTAAAATTTGGTATTTATATTATCACTTGTTGAGTTTCTTATTCGACAATATCTTATTCAATATTTTTGTTTTCTTTTTATTATATGATTTTTAAATAAAAAAATATTATTAATTTATTTTGTAATTAAAAATATTATTTTAATATAGAATTATAAATTCAAATTTATAAGAAAGAGAAATAATTATTTTGTAAAATGTAACTCAATTAAAATTCTACATTTCAATTATAATATTTTTGCAGAACGCTTTTACATTTTATAATTCATTATATGTTTACACAGAACACTACGCAGATTCTAATTATACATTTTGATTCTGCATTCTAATTATAAATTCTAATTATATATTATATAATTTGTACATAACACACACTAAGTCTTGTGAGTCATCTGTAATGATCCATCCAACCTGTTAGTATCTATCCGTCACACAGGACCGCTCCAACGCCCATCACAACCGATCCAATTCGTCAGGACCTATTCATCACCTGTCAAGACCGCTCTAACACCTATGAGCACCGATCCAACCTGTTAGGAAGGATCCAATCCGCCAGGACCTATCCATCTTCTATCAAGATCGCTCTAACCTGTACTGATCCATCACTTGTCAAGACCGCTCTAACATGTTAGGATCGATCAATCACTTGTCAAGACTGCTCCATCACTTGTTCTTTCCAGTAGTTGAATCCTCTCTTAGCCCTGACCACCTCTATCTTGGTTTGGGCTGGATCCTTGAACTGAACTCTCTGCGTGAGCCAACCCATTCGTGGTACCTAGTTTAAGAATTTCTAATGCTAGCCCATTGGGTTTCGTCATGTCGAAACATCTATGATCGCAATCCAATTATGAAGAATCCGACCCTTCAGACTTATGGATGTCTTACGCTTTAGGTAGAAGTTCTTTTATAAGCCCCAAGAAAGACTCTAGTTTTGGGAGCCCCGATTCTTCTATATGTCCTAAGGTAGGCTTCTCTTTTCCTCTCGAATGAATTTCTCATTTAAATTCCATTTTCTCAACATGCCAATAGTACGGATATATAACAAACTAACAGTTTTCACACTTTAGATTATGCTAACAAGTTCACGCAATTGAATTGGTCAGAGTAGTCACCAGTCTAGATCCATCCAAACTTAATTCGTATTTTGATAGTGAACAATTAGTCTAAATAAAGCACGCATACTTATTTTGTTGATGAATAAAAAATATTTTAAAGAATATTTTAAAAGAAAATTATCAATTCAAGTTCACAAGAAATAATGCATTAAGATCGTGAGGTTGGATAACAACAATAGGGTTAGCAAGTGCATCACCTTCCTTACCAGTAGTGGGATTCATCAACTATGTAATCCTAGTGGAATAGAAATCCTAAATGCGTTTTTCCCACAAATAGTTCCAACAAACGATGTCAAATTGTTATAGTTCCTTGTTAGGGGTATCAATAGTCGCCGGTGATTTGATGGAAGTGTCTGTCAAAGAAACAATTTTTAATTTGTTTTTTTGTGGAGAAAACTTTAGATATATAAAATGGAAAGAACACGTGATATTTTATGTTGAATACCCTAAAGAAAGGGAAAAAGCAAGGTGTCGAGAGGGAAACATCTACGCCAAATTCACTATAAAATGAATCTAACAGAACAAAGGGTTCGGGGCAAAAAGTGATGAACAGTAAGAAATCGATAAGGCGTACATAAACATTGAGTTAGGGTTGATGATTGGGCCTCTATGAGTCTATTTATCTCCAAATCTCTTCTTTATATAGAGTTGGGTTACGGTTCAGTTACTTCGGATATTCCGAACATATCACTTTCTTTCTATTATTAGATCTATCATAATATGAAACCTCTCTTAAGAAACGCCATTGCCATGATAATGACAACTTCTTTAAGTCTTGTGTGTCATCTAACATGTCAGAACCGCTCCAACACTTGTCAGGACCGATCCAACCTATCAGAACCTATCAATCACCTGTCACGACCGCTCTAACACATGTGAGGACCTATCCAACATGTCGGGATCGATCCAACCAGTTAGGACATATCCATCACCTATCAAGACCGATCCATCACTTGTTAGGACCGCTCAAACCTGTTAGGACCTATCTATCACCGACCGATCCATCACTTGTTAGGACCCCTCCAACCTATCAGGACCGATCCATCACTTGGTCGTTTCATCAGTTGAATCATTTCTTTGCGTGCCCAGTTCCATATTGGCTTAGGTCGGATCTTTGGACTAAACACTCTGCATGGGTTGAACCCTCCTCGTGTTACTCAATTTAAGGATTCCCAACACCCAATACACATTATCACATTTCACCACATATTGCCACATCTCACAACACCGCAACACCTCAATTTTGAAAAGTTAGACCTAAGAAACCTAGTGTATTTTAAATAAAAATAAAAAAAATTAAGATTGTGATATAGTATTATTAAAAATGGATTATATTTATTTTACTTTTGGTAATATTTAGCATGCCTTTTTTTGAGTACATATAAAATAACGTACAAATGAACAAAGAAAATGGTGATTTATTTCGTCTTCGCACCTTCGTCTCTGTGATTTTCACTGATTTCATTTATCGAAGGAACGTCGCTTCATCAAATACATATTCTTACGGGATATTGGGGAAAACAGGAAGATGTGCAGCGATTTAGGGTTATCTCGACGTGAAATCGTACGTGCATGGTTTGTTATGAGATTTTTTTCACGGGTTTTGTTGTATTAGACATCTGAGGAATAAAGCTTTGAGGTCTGACTGCTGCTGCTCTTCGAAATGGTACACATTTTTTTATTTTTATTCGTCCTCTTATTTTTACTATTTTGCATGACAATATAATGTATGTATGGTTCTTGACATATGGCTGCTTTTGCTTTGAATTCGTATAGAATGACCCCAATATATATGATATTTCTGGTTTATTTTTATGAATTGAATGGTTATTGTGTATTCCCGATTTCTAGTGAAAGGGTGTAAATAAAAACTTTTGGTCAACTGCTTTATTTGATTGTTTCTTGCATTTTGTAAGTATTGTTTAATTATTGCTTGCAAGCTCAGTAGTAACTTGAAGGTAATGTTCTCAGATTGTTGTTTTTTCTAGAGAATTTAATTTTTTTCTCTATTACTTTCAATTGCATAGTTTTCCTGTCTGATATGTAGGATTATTGTATTTTTTAGTACGATTCACTTTGATATTAGGATTAATAGAATTGCTTGAAGGCCCCGAAGAAAGAATTTTAAACGAGATTCGTATTTTAATTTAAATTTAAATTTAAATTTTCCTTTTCCTTTTCCTTTTTCTTTTCATATTGTGAATGCTAAATATTCATAAGAGCTTGTATGCTTTTCTTAACTGAAATAGTTCATTTCACTGATACCGAAATGTCAGTTGTTCAAACTGTGAATAATTTTGTGGAAAAGTGTATTACTCAAATTATATGAAAAAATAGAAGAAAAAAGAATTGTGTATCAAATTATATGATGTACTAGCAGCCTTGCACTTGTATAGGATTGTCCGTATTAATTGTATTCACTTAAATGCTGCTACAAAGAAAATGATCACTGAGGGAGGCTGTTCAATTGTCAGGCAAATAATCTGTTCTTGCATCTAATTGATCATGATGTTTACTTGTTCTTTATGATGAAAGTGTGGCTTTTGTATAGACGTCTCTATTCAGTATAGCAGTTGGATCTCATGTATGGGTGGAGGATCCTGAGCTGGCATGGATAGATGGTGAAGTAGTGGCAGTCGATGGCGACAAGATCAAAATACTTTGTTCATCCTGCAGCACAGTAAGATTTTATTTGACACTATTTTAGCTCTAGCTTTCATGAAAATGTAATTGTATTTTTCTGATAAGATTAGAGATCGATGCACGTGTCTTTAGAGATCTAATTCACTATAAATGTATATCAAAACAACATGGTGAACTTATCTTGTTATTCTTTTTGTCGCTTGCTTATGTTTCTCTTTTTACCTCACATCGAGTATTCTTAGGCCTAATATTCTGAGAAGCCTTGCCAACATACTTTTTCATATTACAAGTTGTTCATTGGTTTCTTGATTTGCAGACTGAATCCACCGCAGAAACTATCCTCCCAAAAGATCCTAAGGCTCCATCATGTGGTGTTGATGACATGACAAAACTCTCGTATCTACATGAACCAGGCGTTTTGCATAACTTGAAATGTAGATATGACATGAACCAAATATATGTGAGTAGTGCTTAAAAATATTTAGATTTTTTAAAATGGAAATAGTTCATTGAATTCATACTTGAATTAGAGAGTTTTGAGGGGGGTACATGTGGAAATTCTTGGAACAACCACTCAAGACCACCTCATAAGGCACTTGAATCCATTCGTGGAGCTTGCTGATGACTTAGATTAGTGGTGTCCTTTCATTCTATGTTCTAAATTTCCAGTTCTTACCCATTTCTTTCATGATGATGTGAACGTTATTTGAACTGTTTATTTGTCCTTCGTGTGATGAGGTTGGAAAGATTTCTTTTTGAAACTCTACAGAAACTCACGTGTTGCTGCAATGCCTTAAGACTTTCATTTTGTTTTATGTAGACATACACTGGCAGCATATTGATAGCAATAAATCCATTTCAACGGTTAACACACCTATATGAAATTAATACAATGGAAGAACACAAGGGAGTGGCACTCGAGAACATATCCCACACCCTTTTGCTATCTTTGATGCTGCTTACCGGCAATATATTTTGTTCTTTAAGATATGAAATAACAAAGCTACTTAGCCTTATTTCCAATGAGGTGGGTAAACTTCTGAATTTTAGACAAATGATTAAAGAAGGTATCAGCCAATCAATTTTGGTTAGCGGAGAGAGCGGAGCTGGTAAAACCGAGAGCACTAAAATTCTTATGCGGTATCTTGCATATATATTAGGAGGTAGCACTCATGCGGATGGACAAACTCAGGAACAACGAGTACTTGAGGTATGATAGTTTTTTATGGTTTCTTCCTACGATTTTTCTCCTGTTTTTTCGGGTAAATCCACCTTCTACCCCATTTTTTTCGCAACTTTTGTAATCTACGTTACTTCGCAAGTAGCAGTTGTGAAAATAGAATACGCAACTACAAATTGCAAAAATTGTGTGTGTTAGATTTCGCAACTACTAGTTGAGAAATCTCACTCATTCAATGTGACTATCAGATTTCACAACTACTAGTTGAGAAATCTGTAACTATCAATATGATGGTCAGATTTCGCTACTACAGGTTGCACCCAAATAGTCCCATGGTTTGCAGATTCAGATTCTGAGTCGTAAACCACATTATATCGGTTCGTCTAGAAGTCCAGTTTCATACAATTTTTAAGAAACCCATGAGTAAGGCTGAAATCATCTCGCTGACATTATTGTATCAGATTTCAAGTTCAATCGAGAATTTCACGATTTTCCAACTCGGAGGGTTTGCTCTTATACATATCTCTCTTTACTTTGCGTTCCGACACATTTCATTATACACTGAAATTCTGATGCACCGCTTCGATTCGTTAATATTACGCAATCGAACTTTGAAAATATTTATTACTGTCTATCAAGAGGTTTCAATTTCAGCGTGGATCTCTCACTTTTTGCTTTATCAAAATCTAGCTCTTCACAGCTTGGGGGGTTTGTGACTCATCAACTTCGCAATTCAATCTTGTTCCCGTCATGATTATCACTCTATGACCTCGAACTCATATGTATTTTTCCTGCATAAGATATCCCTATGCTCGATCAAGAACATCACTGTGTCACCTCCGCCAAGACGTCGGACTTACTCCTTTGCCATTCTCATTATTTTGGGGCAATTATTTTACGCTTGTGGTCGATCGGGCGCATCTCTTATATGCAGCTCAATTACTGGCTACCCGTAAAAGCTATCGTCTATATAACATGCTTGCTTTCTTAGTAAGGGGCCGTTGAAATAAACAAGGCCATGTGTTTGAATATGAAGGGTAACATTTGAATTTCAGGTCGAGTTCCCAACTTTGAGGTGAAATGATGACTTTATTGTCTCTTTTACATACGATCCCATAAAGAACAGAGTGTCTTTAGCCGACATCTAAGTATAGAAGGTAGGGCTCAACTGAATAATAGCTTGGACGGTCATCCAATATTATGTAGGGGGACATACCGATCGAGGTAGGGTCGTTACCTTCCCTCTATTCCTACTTCCCTTATATATTATCNAGAGATATGATAGCTCCGATTAGATTTAAAGCACTTCTTCCAAGGGCAACATTGTAAAAGAGGATAGGAAGAACCACCACTACGAATTCTGTTAATAAAGACCTTGATATTTCCTGTTATCCCAACGTGACTCGAAGAATAACAAATCGTTCAAAAGCAACAAAACAGTTGTTAAACTAGACTAACTCAATACGTTGCTTATTAATTAATGCCAAGACGTTTGCTAGGATGCACATATGGTCAAGATACTTGCCGACTTGATAATGTCACAGGATAATTAAGAAATTATGCTCAATAATAGTATATTTTCGGACGAACATCATTCCAGGCGATCAATAAAATAACACAACTTTGATATCTCTTTCGTGACCTCCAATTGGCATAATTCTATAACGGTTGATACTTTTGAAAACCCAAAAACCATAATTCTCAAATATTTTTAAATAACTGCTTAACATCTTGACGAATACATTCTAAGCGACATTCATTCTGGATAATGAAGTAAATCGAACACATGAAGCCTTCACGATAAAATAAGATTAATCCCAACGAATACCATTTCAGATGATTAAGAAAAATAATTAGATGCTCTATTCAACATAGGGTTCATGTTATTAATAACTTGATCATCGAGTAGAGATTTAACTTCAACCATTGAAGCTCAATCGTTTCCTTTAACTCCAAATCCTCAAGCATAATCCCAAGAGTTGCGAGACTCTTCAAGGGGTTTCGTTAAAGCAGACCCACACATGATCCAAGTAGAGAACACAAGTCGATAAAGACATGACCCATTTTTCCGAACAACAATTAATAGTAAATGAAAACTAGGGTGATTTAATTTCTTCATGAAATGCTAGAATATTCATGAATGGTAGATAAATGACCCGCACAATTCGTATAACCATTCATGAAGCCTCGAATACTGAATAAGCATGCCAACACATAAATATACGCTTTAGAGATCTTTCAATATCACAGCCCAACGCTTGAGTTTTATTTTATGATTTTATGATAAATTAATGATGTCCTTAGTTATTCGTCGATGACTATCTTGTAATTTCAACCACTTGTTCGCTATCCATATTTGTAATTTCTCCATCAATCACGATAAATACTTGTTCATTCACCAAAGCTTCGTGTTGCAGGCTGGATTCTTCTCCTACTATAATAACCTCTCGATGTCGTATGAGTTCCCCAAGTGCGTACTCTTCAACTCCTCAATTAGAATATCAAGATATTAAATTCCATATTCTTGGACATGTATAATCTTTTAAACGCCAAATAATTCATCAGGTTGCCGTAAACTTCGTTAATCTCGGAGTCTCGAGCATTAATCCACCAAAGTCATCGATATTACGAACGGAACATATCTGAAAGCTATATAGCTTCTTACTAGATATCCATAAAGAATATTAATACTTCACGAATGCATAAGTAGAAAACCCCGTTGATAAGTCAAAACTAGAAAAACCCACATCATTAATTTCCCTCTTTCACACGTTCTATAATCCCGAACAAACTGAATGTATATTGGGTGAGGTCCTCAATACTCATGGCATCTTTCCCCAGTTCATGTTAAATCGGTCTTAGGGACAGTCACTATATTCTCGGGTTGGATAATCAAACCAACTTCCTTAACCTCGGTCTTGGGCATTCCTTCCACCGTATAACTCAACCCATCAAGCTAATCGTTCTCCAAAAACCAATCAACACACGACACCAATCGGAACTGTAATGAAAATATGACAAAATACTTGGGACACATAAGTCCCCGGTGCCAGTGCTTGCAATAGAGGGCGGGCGTATATGAGGGATCCACCTTTCTTCTGCTCAATCGTGGCGAGAATATAGTTGCAAATGAATACCAAAGAGTTCGCATGTTAGACTTCGACAACGATACATTCGATCGATCACACGAATTGCAACAATGTCAAGTGACTCATGAATATACTTTCTTTCTATTACTAAATATACGGTGTACTCGTTAGACTAAGCTCTTCCATATTCTACGGTGGATCCTCTAGATATTACAACGATCAACTCTTCTCGTGTTCTCCATAACCTCTTATTTTACTACGAACCTTACTTCTTACACTATCGCTGTCGAAACGGAGTATAAAACTTGTCATAATCTTTCAAAAATTCACAAACCCGATTCAATGGGTGAACTAGGATCGGAAATAGAATCACGACCATATTCTTGCTATAGACACCATCACATATCCCACATGAAAATCCGCATATACTCATGTAACCTCTTATCCTTTCATGTAATCGGTAAATAGTGTTGAGTTGGAACTTCCAACTTTCCGCAACAAACATTCTCGCCAACCATTTTGTGCACATATATACAATCAAACAACACGCGACCAAATTCCTCCAATGCAACTACGAATTCGCTCATTTCCATGTGAGGTTCACGTGTCTCACAAGTGCTCCAAGCAATACACACAACCACCACAAAATGGTTAGAAAACCATACGACCTCTCTGAAGAATCGTTATGTTATTCCGAATAATAACCTATACTTGAATCCCAGTATGAAATGGTAGAAAACCTCGGCAACTAATTGAACTATTGGAGAACATACTCTTCCAAATATCCGGCAAAAGTACATGGTCACGTCATTGAAGTTCATCAAACTGACATGGATCTCAAGATTCAATGTTGAGGAGATCCTTATGCATTTCAATATAGGCCGATGTTGTGAAGGATAATCACTCTCGCAAGCGGAGGTAAGTAAATGTATCGAGTATGTTCGCCATATACCCATCTTCTTTATAACCGAGGACCATATTGACCTCCAATATATCCATGCTATAGAGTGAAATCCTTTGAATCATTCAAAATATCCCAAATTTTTGATAAATGGACCGAAACCGAATAGTAAAATGACACCGAAATCAGACCCGGAAAATATTACACCATCAAATCACCATGTGATTGTAGACATACAATGGAGCCTCCCATGAAATTTTCGAAATCCTGAAAATAGACTTTTTCCAGACTTTTTTTTTATGGAACCCCTTCATTCCTCTGGCATGCCTCGGCATATATTCACTCCATATGATAATCTTTCAAAGCACTCATAAACAAATCCCCTCCGGATGAAATCCCCCTCCGAGGGTTGATTAGATGTTCCTACTTCTAAAGACTCTTTCTGTGGCACTGATCGACCCAATGTCGCGAGGGTCGCGAGTTCCCGACACAATGTCGCGACCCCATGCACTATGTCGCGAGTATGTGCAAAATCTCGCGGATGGGGCACAATATCGCGAGTAAGTGTGCAAAAAGTCGTGAGTCACAGGTTTAGCAAGGGCTCTCGTGACATTGTGACAAAATGTCGCGACTGGGTCATAAACTCGCGAAAACGGGAACTTTGGGAAGCGTACCAAAAGTCTGAACCCTTTTTTGGGGCCTGGGGTCTTGTATTTATAGAAAAACTCGGCCCAATAAGTCAACTTAATGTCCAAAAGCACAATCTTAGTCAAATTAGCCCAACTCACTTAGGAAATATCCAATTAATCCGGAATAAGTGTCACAGCGCTCCGGAACTTCGAGAATGCACCCCGGTCGAACACTAGTAGCACATAATGTAGAGAAAATATATGGAAATATTCTTTACCAGTTCATTGTCTCCAAATGCTTAGGATTTAGCCAAAAATATAGCCTTAGGTCGCCAACGAGCTTTCCGAGTGCCAAATTACGAAAATATCTTTGGCATCATTTCCGACCGAAATCATCCAAAACAGCTCAAAACACCATCAGAATCCCCATACATGGGCCCGGTATGCCCAAATTACGAGACTACCCCGAAATTACATTATTCAATAAATATAATAAAATATTAAAAATATTATTTAGCCACGTCAGACGAGCCCCGGGGTATCATAATTACATAAATAACCCCGGACAATATCACTTGGAGAAATGGATGAGTAGCTACTTAGGTTTGTGTCATTATACTTAGGTATATGTGATTTTGTTTTGGTGATTTCAAAACTAAGGTTTTGTTTTATTTACATTTATGATTTAAATTTTGTAGTTTTTCTAAATAATACTCAAAAATAAATAATATTCAATCGTCAACCACGAGATACATCAAAATGACCTCCAGTTCCACATCGCAGAGGCCTAAACGCCCGACGACCTCTTCGAGGTCGTCGAGCTAATTCTTCATCTCCTAGACGAGTGATGCCCTCATCTGTCCCGATCGGCTCAGCACTATCAAATAAACGCCCTACAGGTGACACTCCGTCAAACGATGAGCCAAACATATGAGACATCTGACCATACACAAAAATAAATAACCCTGTGCAATAACCCTGTGCAATAAATAATATTCAATCGTCAGACGAGCCCTGGGGGTATTATAATTACATAAATAACCCTGTGCAATATCATAAGTATAGGACAACATCACGCGAGTACCACGTATGGTACTCGTACTCCGTCACCTCCGGTAGTGTATGCTAATATATCAGGTTAAATCGATTTACCCAAGTAGCAACACTAACCGAATGAACTTGGGCCCAGTCTTCCCCTGACTTCTGCCATGGAATATACGTCTAATGGAAACTACATGCTTCGTTAGGCGGTATGTACAGGGGAAGAGCAAATTGTCGTGTGACCCTATGAACCTTGTGCGGTTCCATAACGCCAAAAAACATGATGGCCCCCTATACTTCCAAAGTTCCCGACATGCGTCATCTACCGGAGCTACGGCCACCGCATTGTACGGTAATCAAATAAACTACACGTCAAACAAATTATTACTCATAAAAGTTATTTAAAATTATTTACAAACATACCTCAGTCCGAGACATCAAGTCTAGCACGTCTCGGCATACTGTCAAGTTGTTAGTGGGTGATGCGGTCTTTACCATTCTTCTAACGTACCTTAACATAAGCATACATTAAAAAACAATGTTACTTCAGTTAATATATACAAACATTTGTATAGAATTTTGAATAGTTACCTCCAACCAAACACCATGCGACACTATGGATTATATTCGTCATATGGAAATAAATGCTCACTAACATGAGGTTTGATCCGAAAAATGCGACTATAAGCCCACATCTACACCAGGAGAAAAATTATAACACTATTATTTAAAAATAGTTTTAAATGAATTGATCTTTACCATCAATAGTCGCATAGGTCCACATAGGTTATTTCTTCCGATCATACACCATTGGCATAGGTTTCTATAAAGATATGTCAAAACATCAGACCCCAACTCAATTCCATGACTTCTTCGTCGCTGGCCAGTAGATCGAGCAACATAAGCTTCGGTGTATCCCCTTTGTTATCGGGAAACAATACACAGCAAAGTAACATTGCACAAATTCCCCGAGCGTACCTAATAACAATAAGCTAGTAAAAAGTGAATAAAAGACTTTAATTAAATAATTGAACAATGCATACCGGTTCAAACCCTCATCTGGGTCATCGTATGTGATAACGTTGCCCTTCTCAAGTAAATACTTCCATAACAGAGCAATCCTAAAGCATTTTCCCTTAAAATCATCATCAACGTTGGGGATCCATTCAAAGCGATCACAAATGAATTGCGACCAACCAAGAGGCGTTCGTCTTGTCCTTCTCTTAATAATTGATACTCTGTTTACATGAAGACCCCATATAACAGAAATATCTTGAAGAGTAATACTAGCTTGTGAAACAAATTACAAAATATAAGCAATTATTTTGAATAAAAAATTACGAATAAAAAACAAACCTCTCCAGGTACAAAAAAGAAAGTGTGCGTCTCTGGCCTCCAACGTTCGATCAAGACAGTCAGCAAGTGTTGATCGAGTCGAATACGGGTGGTTTTCAACACTCCATAAAAACCCCATCTATCAATGATTCTCGCAACTTTCGTTGAGATTTTTAGGTTTAGGATACGCTTAATTGAGTTTTTGAAACACAATTTGTCCTCCAAATATACCCCCGTAGAATTTCACTCCAGCAATGCTCATTCTGCAATACCAAAACACTTGTATCTGATGGTTCGGTGTTCGCCATTCCGTGCACATGTAACAAACAAAATTCAAATATAAAATGTTATTTATTCGAAATCTTAAAAATTCAAAATTAAAAATGTATAAAATTATTTGTTTTCCATATTTTAAATAATTAATTAATTTTCAAATTTCGAATATTCTAATATTATTAGATATTTAATTTTCGTAAATATTTTTATTAAATATTCATAATTTTAAATAAATTTTAGTATAAATTTACTACAATTTTCAAAGAATATTTATTACTCAATTTAATGTATATAAAATTATTATTCATTTATTATGAAAATTGAATGCAAATTAATACTACTTAATATTAGTTTTCAAAAACTAGTATCTTCAATATCTTTGATGAGAACTTTAGGATCGGGTACCTTGTGATGGGTAAGGCCCAACAACCGTTGGGTCGATTCGAATAGTGAAAACGAATTCCTACAGCCCATTTACACACTTAAGGAAGAGCGGCCAGATTTTCAACGAGAGGACCGAAGATAACCTTAGGCGAAATAAAGCGTTTTCTGCCAGCTGGCTCCTAGGTTCGGTCCGAACGGTTACAGAACGGTTACAAACTCACGTTTTCCACTCTTCGGGCCTTCCCACGTTTACCACCCTTCGGGCCCGATCACGCAGACCACGCCTCGGTCCCAACCTCGTTTTACATCCCGCGATAACAACCTCTAACAAACCTGTCAGAGGAGGTTACAGAGCGTGATTTACACACGCTATAAACTCTATAAATACAGGGCAAGACGACGGAAATAGCAGGACCCTTTGGACGCGTAAGAACAGGCCTTTACCCTGCCGGAGTTCTTACTGCTTTCTTTTCCTTGTCATTTTCATTAAGCCTCTGCTGTATTGATTATGAATTGTTCGATTAGTGAACAGGCTAAGAACATAATCTGCTCTTAGTCAAGTGGTTTTCACCCCAATTTCTGGGGTTTCCACTATACATCGCTGTCATTTACTTATTTCCAGCTTTTAATCGTCTTCCACATCTAAACCAAATCAGAACCGAGTTCGTTTGTTAAACGAACCGGACGACTGTTGATACCCCCTAAAAATGGACCATAACAATCTTAATTTATAATATCATATTCTAAATATTAATCAATTCAAATCTGGAAACTAATTAATAATTAGTTTCCAATTATGAATTGGTAGTCAATTTTCTAAAACTAGTTAATAATCACTTAAAATAATTTGAATCTTAAATATTTAGTATTTTAGATATTATTAATTTTCGTAAAAATATATATTAAAATATTCATAATTTCAATAAATTTTGGTATTAATTTATTACAATTTTCAAAATATATTTATTATTTAATTTAATGTACATAAATTTATTATTCAATTATTATGAAAATTGAATTCAAATTAATACTACTTAATATTAGTTCTCAAAAACTAGTATGAAATATACTATTTATATCTTAATTTATAATATAATATTCTAAATATTAATTAATTCAAAATTGAAAACGAATTAATTAGTTTCCAATTTTGAATTGGTAGTCAATTTTATAAACTAGTTAATAATCACTTAAAATAATTTGAATATTAATATTTAGTATTTTAGATATTATTAATTTTCGTAAAAAATATTTATTAAAATATTCCTAATTTCAATAAATTTTAATATTAATTTATTACAATTTTCAAAGTATATTTATTACTCAATTTAATGTATATAAAATTAATATTCAATTATTATGAAAATTGAATGCAAATTAATTCTATTTATATTAATTTTCAAAAACTAATATCAAACATACCATCTATATCTTAATTTATAATATCATATTCTAAATATTAATCAAATTAAATTTGGAAACTAATTAATTAGTTTCTAGATTTGAAATAATCTCAATTTACTAAAACTAATTAATAATCACTTAAAATAATTTACATCTTAATATTTAATATTATATATATCAATCAATTTTAATATTATATATTTTTAATTTTCGTACAAATGTTATTAAAAATTCCTAATTTTCAAATAAATTTATATGAAATTTTATTTATTCTTAATTTGAAATATGTATCAATTGCTTTTCATATTAATAGCAATTACTATTAAATTAAAATTTTAAGCTAATACATTTCAAATTTCAAAATTTAAATCATAATTAGTTCTTGATTTACAAAATTAACCTTAATTACAACTTTTGTAAATAAAGTAAATAAATCTTAGTAAAACTTATGCACCCCGTTTTTTCTATTGAGTAGAATTAGTAGGAATGAATATTCTCTCCCATTTTCTGGATATTTTCCACTTTCAGTCTGAGCCTAACAGAGCGTTTTACATCTTCTCTTGGACAAAAAAATTGAATTTCGTATAAGTATTAGCTTTTCTTACAATAATTCTCCTCTTTCTCAGTCAAGTCCTGTTTTGGAGGCTTTTGGCAATGCAAAGACAGTCAGGAATAACAATTCAAGGTCCGGCAAGTTCTGAAGGATAATAATATTAGGTTTGAGGTTCCAAGTTATTTATTTTCTAGAATATAGCTGATATTCTGTTGCAGCCGATTCGGGAAATTTGTGGAGCTTCAGTTCAATAGTAGAGGTAGGATATCTGGTGCTGCGATCAGAACATATTTGCTAGAAAGATCACGTGTCTGCCAAGTTTCAGACCCTGAAAGAAACTATCATTGCTTCTATATGCTCTGTGCTGCATGGAAAGAGGTAGAGGAAAATGTTTCTGTCGTTCTATTAGTCTGCCTTCTTAACTTTATATTTGAACCACTTTCTGGAAACAACCATCTGGGATATTAATGACTTCCGAAATGTTCTCACTTTTTTTCATGAAGAATTTGAAAGAAATGTGGGTTGCATTATTTCGCTTCATATTTCGGTTGTGAACAGGAAATTGCAAGACACAAGTTGGGAAATCCAAATATGTTTCACTATTTGAATCAGTCTGATTGCTACGAATTGAACGGAGTAGATGATTCTGAGGAGTATCTTTCAACAAGGAGGGCAATGGATGTGGTAGGAATAAGCTCGGAGGAGCAGGTATTAGAACTCTGCTATGTGGATTATCATCCAGTTTTTGCGTTATATGTCTTCTAAGGTTTCTTTCTACAGGAAGAAATTTTTAGAGTTGTGGCAGCAATTCTGCACTTGGGTAACATAAAGTTTGCCAAAGTACGCGATGGAGATGCTTCAGAACCAAAGGATGAGCAATCTCAATTCCATCTGAAAACAGCCTCTGAGCTTTTGATGTAGTTATTATTCTTAAATATAAACCTTTTGGCTGTCGTTTGATTATCTGATAGTGTGAATCTTGTGTAGGTGTGACGAGATTTCTCTTGAAGACTCACTGTGCAAACGCGTCATGGTTACTCGTGATGAGACCATAACAAAAAGCCTCAGTCCAGATGATGCAACTCTTAGTAGAGATGCTTTGGAAAAAATAATATATTCAAGATTGTTTGATTGGTTGGTAAATATAAATGACATTTTCTTGTTATTGGTATCTGCATATGTTTTACTAAGATTTATTTACTTTTTTTGTTAGGCTTGTTAACAAAATCAACAGTTCCATCGGCCAAGATGTGGATTCAAAATTTTTAATTGGGGTGCTCGATATCTATGGATTTGAGAGTTTCAAGACAAACAGGTGCTTGAGCAGTACGCTAAACCTTAATGATAGACATTAATCTTATTTTCTGAATTCTTATGTAAGGAATGTACTAAAGCCTGTTTATTATGTGATGTTATCCTTTGACGAAATATATTTCTAGTTCATATAATGTTTCTTTTTATGTACATGTAAAATTATAGTCCTGGTTATGATTCACTACTTCCTTATTATTCTTAAGTTAAATCCAAGAGCCGTACTTGCATGCACAGAGGATACGTGCTTAATATGTAACTTGGTGTTTTTTGCCATTGATCTTGCAGTTTTGAGCAATTTTGCATAAATCTGACTAATGAGAAGTTGCAACAACATTTCAATCAGTTTGACAAATTTGAAACTATTGCTCTTATATTGCAGTAGGCCTGCAACTCTAGCTTGTGGGGTTATCTTTCTTTCAATTGTTGAGACTTTTATGGTGAATAATGTTTTGTTGTTTCCAGTTATATCTAGTACTACTATATTTCTATTAAAAAATACAAATTTTTGGAATAACTTTGCTAATTAAGTATTTCTACTCGGAGCATTATTAGGAATATAATATAGCCTCCATAATGGAATAACGAAGGTTTAGCTTTCTGGTTGTTGATGTTGTGAGTACATAAAAACGTAGGATCAAGGCGCAAAATCTTGATTCCTTCATGAAAAGTTCTTGCATTTTACAGCAAATATTCAAAATGGAGCAAGAAGAATACTTGAAAGAAGAAATTGATTGGAGCTACATAGAGTTCATTGATAATCAAGAAATACTTGATCTCATCGAAAAGGTTTGATTTCTGCTTTTCTTTCTCATTATTTCCTGCCTCCTGCTCTATACTTATAGTTTTAGTAATAGGTCTATGTATGATGCTTTTGTTTTCTTCTCACAGTACATGGTTGACTTGATTTTTTTTGCTCCCAGAAACCTGGTGGTATCATTGCACTTCTTGATGAAGCATGGTATTTGAAATTGGATTTTCACAGTCGTTATTTATAATGCTGCTTTTCTATTGATAACTCAATGAACTTTTTTCTTGTAGTATGTTTCCAAGATCTACACATGAAACATTTGCTGAGAAGCTTTATCAAACGTTCAAGGATCACAAACGATTTACGAAGCGAAAGCTATCACGGACTGGCTTCACCATTAGCCATTATTCGGGTGATGTATGGATTTTTTATAGCAGTTCATAGAAGAAGTGTTACATTCTCCTAGTTTCACAAAGTTTGCACTTATTGCAGGTTACTTATCAGACAGAACACTTTTTGGATAAGAACAAAGACTATGTAGTGGCTGAGCATCAGGCCCTCCTAAGTGCTTCATATTGCTCATTTGTCTCAGGACTCTTCCCACCTTTGCCAGAATAATCTTCTAAATCATCAAAATTTTCGTCAATTGGCTCTCGCTTCAAGGTCCCTGGTTCATCTTTTTTGTCTCCTCCTATATTGGAATATGTGATGATTTGCCTCCATCTGACTTTTCAGTTTCATTTTTTTCATTCAGCAACAACTTCAATCTCTTCTTGAAACTCTTAGTGCTACTAAACCACATTATATTCGCTGTGTGAAGCCTAATAATCTCCTCAAGCCAGGCCTCTTTGAGAACTCTAACGTTCATCAACAGCTTCGGTGTGGGGTTAGTTCTTTTGCTTTTTTTCTTTACCCCATGCGTCCATTTTTATTTACCAGTATTTTTGCATTATTTAGGGTGTAATGGAGGCAATCAGGATTAGCTGTGCTGGATATCCCACTCGAAAGTCTTTCAATGAGTTCATAAGCCATTTCAAGATCCTTCAGCCTGATGCTTTTTCCTGAAGGTGCACTCACACATTAATTTGTGTCTTTTGTGGTTGACTACTGAATAAGCATTGTTTACATTCAAATGTTGAATTAATTATACCTGCCCTGTATCTCATGGCTAACATTACTTATATGATAGGATGAGATCTGGAGAGTTGAATTTCTTTATAGTTTTCAACTTTCAAGAGATCTCAACTTTGTCATTTCAGTGTTTTCTAAATTTTAAAAACACTATTAGACAACTAATAGCTATGCTTGTAATTTTAATAGATGTGATGCTGTCACGGGTTGCCTCACAATTCTGGAGAAAGCTGATTTGAAAGGGTATCAGGTGCTCCATTACACACTGTTAATCAACTATCTAAATATCTATGAACTCTATTCCATCTTTAACTTATTATTTGTATTGGTTTTGTTTGAAAATATGGCTATTATACCATTAGAATTCAAGGCATGTGCTTAGATTTTATTCCTTTGCAAGATCCTTCAGCAGAAAAAACATTATAAATGTTTTCTTTTCTAGATTGGCATATCTAAGGTTTTTCTTAGAGCTAGTCAGATGGCAGAACTAGATTCTTACCGCAATCAGCTCCTTTCACAATCCGCTAGCAAAATTCAACGGAAGTTTCGGATTTACATGGCTCGTAGAAAGTTCAAGTTGATTCGCATGTCAGCCTTACATATTCAAGCAGTATACAGAGGTAATAGCTATGCAAACAAACAAACTTTTGTGATAATCCATGCATGTTACCATGCAATATCATTTATAATCTAGGGAGAATTGCACGCAATTTATATGACCACAAGAGGAGGGTGGCCGCAGCTTCAATCATCCAGAAAGATGCTCGAATATTCCTGTCTAGTAAAGCTTATATGTCATACAGTTATTCTGCCATTTTCATTCAAACAGCACTGAGAGGAATCAGGGATCGGCGTGAGCTTATATTTGGAAAGAAAAACAAAGCAGCGGTAACCTTACAGGTAATCTGCAAAATGAAAGGCGTAGAAAAATGGATTCAGATGTTTTTTTCTACTTAGTTCTTATCATAACCTTATGTTCTGCATTACTTTGATTTTCCAAAGTTTCTAGTAACCACTTCGAGTTGTATCGACAGCGATATTATCGAGGATACATGGTGTACTGTGGGTATATGAGGTTGAAGAGAGCAGCAATTGCTATTCAGTGTATATGTAGACAGAGTTTTGCCTTAAGAGAACTGAAAAACCTTAAAATGGTGAGTTTTGCGTTGTGATGTAATGTAAGATGGTTCCAATAAGGTGACATTAGTAAATCTATTCAGATTTTTAAATGCGAAAGTTTGAAGTTATAATGAGATTTTAAGTGTTGAAAATTCCATATTTTGTTAGGCTGCAAAAAAAACTGGTGCACTCCAAGAAGCTAAAACGATGCTAGGAAAGCAGGTTGAAGAATTGAAGTTTGAATTGCAGTTGGAGAAACAAAAGAGGGTAATTTATTTATATTTCCTCTAAACTTTCTTCGATTAAAATGAAGATTTTTCGATTATGACTGAGAAAAAGTTTAACACGGTCAATTATGATTCCATTTGCTTAGGCTGAAATTGAAGCAGCCAAAAATCAGGAGCTGTGCAAATTGCAATCTGCTTTAGAAGAAATGAAATCGCATCATGAAGGAAGAAGTCCTCCCGGAAACACATACTCTGTTGATAGCAATGAAATTGAGAAATTAAAAGCTGAAAATGAAAAACTCAAGGTGAGAGGAATATAATTGATTAAGAAAGTAGTTTCATTGTTGGCCATGATCAAAATTGTAAGTCATCTTGGAATGTTGAATTCAGCTAGTAGTAAGATATATGGAAAAGACGTTGGATGGATGAAACAACGAAGTATGGAGCTGAGGAAGCTCCATCAATAGAAAGATCATCTGAAAAAGTGCATGAAATAGTTATGATGAAAGACGAAAATCAGAAGCTGAAGGTTCAGTCAATATCTCAGATTAGATTGATATATATCTTTAGAAGTCTGTATTCTCGTTACTGTGAATGCTTTTATATCTTTTGTCCAGGTATTAGCATCCTCTCTGGAAAGAAACATCTATGAAATCGAAAAGAAGTATGAAGAGACTAATAAGCTTTCTGAAGAGAGACTAAAGAAAGCCATGGAGGCAGAGTCAAAGATTATTCAGTTGAAAAGTGAAATGCTGAGGTTATCACCTTTTGTTTTCTTCTTCAGTTCTCAATGGATTACACTCTATTACTCCGTTTCTCGGCGTCCAATTTTCAAAATTTGAAACATTATGTAAATAGAGCATTTTTTGCTTCATTTAACTGAAGGCTTCAAGAGAAAGTATCTGATATGGAAGCCACACGACGTGTTAGCATCCAACAGGCTTCAATGAAGTGTCCTTCTTGGAAAGTACCTGGGAATTTACCTCATGCCACTCAGGTTAGGATTTCATCTGAGCTGTACCTTTGAGTGGAGTTCTAGTTTGGTCTTATTCTCATACTCTTTTCTTCTGCTAATGAAGAATGGTTATCTTGTAAGTGAAATATATTCAAAGAATTTCATTTGTTTATTAAATACATGAATTCATCACAAGTATTGCAACATCTATCAGCTTGATCATGCTCCATCTCTTTTTACAGGAACCTCAAAGTATGAAATCAATGAAAAAATTTGCTGAATCTGATAGCATACTCAGAAAATCAAATATCGAAAGGCAGCGTGTATGTTGCATCAGAATTTAAGGTGTTCAGATATTATGCTGAACAATATTTCAGAAACTATTATTTAATTTCCATTTTGTGCATTTGCGGGAAAATTTACACACTCTAATAAGTTGCATCACAAAAGATCTTGGATTTAGTGAAGGAAAACCAGTTGCTGCATTTACTATTTACAAATGCCTTATTCACTGGAGATCCATAGAAGCAGATGATACTAGTGCATTTGATCGGCTTATTCAGATCATAGGTTCCGCAATAGAGGTTGATAAACTTTGACTTTGCGCATTCCTTCAGCCTTATTTATACTACTTCGATTATCAGAATAGGGAAAGTTTGTGAGGCATTTCACTAGTTTAAGTTTAAGTTTAAGTTTAGCCTGCTTGAGTTATGATTGATTTCCATTCTCAAACATTATCATTGTATAGCATTTCAAACCATATTATATTTTGAAGTATAGCTGATCATGAACATCACAAATTTGCATGCATATCTTTCTCTATAACTCTAAAACATGGTCCCTCATTACTAGTCAAAACTTTAATTTTTTATATCAACATTTCGTGCTAATTTGCTATGCTTTATGCATTTTATTCCTGCATAATCAATTCATCTCTTCTTGTACCATGTTCAGGATGAGGCAAACAATGAGCGTATGGCATATTGGCTTTCGAATGCATCAACACTTCTATTTTTACTTCACCGAACGATTAAATCTACCTCCGAATCTCCACCTCAGCCTACCTCTTTCCTTGGTATGAAGTGGCTTTGCATTTATTATTGTTGTTCAAAAGATTCATTTTAACAAAAATTAAGGATAAATTGTTCAGGGATTTCGGTCACCTTCGTCTGCCAACATTTGTATCCAGCTTTGCTTTTCAAGGAGCAGCTGAATGCTTTTTTTGAGACATTATATGGAATTCTTCTTGATAACTTGAAAAACGAATTGACTCCGGCGCTTTCTTCGTATATCTAAGTATCATCCTCGATAACTTCAAAAATATCTGTATCCTTCCATATTTGTGTTGTCACATAAACTTTTAACCAAAGTATAATGTATTAAGTGTGGTTGAAAGTTTTTCTAAAAAAACATTATTGGGACGATATACCAGTTCATTGGATATTATAATCTTTTGGTGTAATAGACAAAGATTGAATGTTTTTCCACTGTGGGTTTGATTGAATGTCATTCCTTGCAATCAGATCTTACCTCAGAAATAACATATGATGAGCTTACAACTGAAATTTGCCCTGTAAGTCTTCTTTTCTGCTTCTTACTTACGTAGTTTGAGTATTACGTGCTCCATTACCTCTCAATTGCGCTATTTCTTTTTAATGGAAAGTAGTTCATTACAACGATACCAGATTAACGGTAAGGTTATTCCAACAAAAGTTTAGTACACATTGAAAATCACCTCCTGTTGATGATGTTTTTTTGCAAGTATTTGATGTCTCAAGTATGGTTCTACAGGTACTAAGCAGTCAACAAGTTTGTCGAATATGTAATCAGTACATGTCCGAAAACACTAGAAGTAAGTATTTTTGTTTAATTGTATCTGTTGGTATGACAATTACATTATCATATAAAACAGGTTATTTCCAACATCTTCACACTTGCTAAACAGTCCAGCGACAGCGTGTCATTTTTGTTGGATGCAAGTTCGAGGTACTGTTTTTTTGTTGGAGAAAGATTTAATAAATAGTTGAAGATGAGTTGAATTGTGTTGCAGGATTCCATTCTCATCACAAGATATTAGAAGTTGTTTCCAAGACTCGGATTTTAAAGGAGTACAAACTGCACCACAACTTCATGAAAATCCAGCCTTTCACTTTTTACTATGACAGCTGAGGTTTCACCATCCTATTTATATTTGCTACCTTAAGGTAAAAAAATGAGAGAAAAACGCATGTGTTTATATAATTGTGGAGAACTCAAAATGCGCTCTAATCCTTTAGAACTTTAACTTTTTTGAGATTTAGAACTTTGAAAACACAATTTTTTTTTTTTGAGATTTAACGCATGTGTTGAACTTTTTTTGAGATTTAGACCGGAAATCACTCTTCACAGTGAAAACACTATTCACCGCGGTTTTGAGATTTAGAACTTTTTTCGATCTGTAAGTTGAAATTCTAAATCCTTTTTCAATGTCCATGGATCCCTATAACTATATTTATAGAAAAACCAAACTCATTAACTCATTGATAAGTTAGAAGCCTACTCTCATCCAATTTAGCCCAACTTATCCGAAAATGTCAATTTCATCCGGGTGTTTATTGTAATGTTGCGGATTACTCGGAATGTCTCTCGATTGACCCGTGTCCCGTGAAAAGAAGCAAAAACACATTCGGCGTGAATCTATCTCAATAGCACTCACCGGATATCCAAACTATCGTCGGACGTTCACCGTAACGTTTCAGGGTGTCAAATTACGAAAATACCACTAGCGCTATTTCAAACATGAATTATCCAAAAACACTCGAGACATCATTAAAATCCTTACGTATGCCAAAAAATGACGAAAAATACCTCAAGTGTCGAAAATACCATAGTCAGCGTACCAATCGAACCTGGGGTTGTCCAAATTACGAAAATATCACCGACGTCGTTCTGACTCGGAATCACCACAGAATACCGAAAATACAATAATCAACGCACCGATCAGACCCGAGTGTGTCTAAATTACGAAAATATCTCCGACATCATTCCGACTCAAAATCATCTCAAAATACTAAAAATACCATACTTAGCGTATCGATCGAACCTGGGGTTATCTAAATTACAAAAATACCCCCGACATCGTTCCGACTCGGAATCACCTAAGAATACCGAAAATACAATAATCAACGCATCGATTAGACCCGAGGGTGTCCAAATTACGAAAATACCCCCGACGTCATTCCGACTCAAAATCATCTCTGAATACTAAAAATACCAAGTTAGCGTTCCGATCGAACCCATGGGTGTCCAAATTACGAAAATACCACCAACATCGTTTCATCTCGAAATATTCAAATACCTTGGAAAACGTGCTAGAAGGTTCCTAGGGTATCCAAAGTAGAAAAATACCCCCGGACGATATCAATAGTTCCCTGGTTTTCAGATTCAGCCTCTGAGTCGTACACCATTAACATTTCCTTTTGTGCATGGGTTCCAATGCTCCACCGGACACTGAGGAAGAAAAAAAAACCATAGTACTAGGAATACTCCTCTCGTGGACACGGTTAATTTGACATTAAAATTCTAAATTATGACACTTGTTTGTATTTTCACTAAATCTTTGTATGCTACTCCCCTACTACAGATACCTTATCGGACCATTGTTGAGTTTATAATTCATTGCGAAATATTTGGCCAACAAAAAATTATGCGAGTTCTATAGTAGTTCATCGCGATCTTCATAATTCATCGCAAAAAAGATTCATCTCTTTTTAATTCGTCAATAATTTCGGACATTGGCAAAAAATCGGACAAAAAACTTCGGACTTTTCATGGGGCCTTTGTCATACTGTAAAATCGGATTGAAGTAAACTCTAATCAACTCAAATTGTCTTCAATGCCAAGACTCAATTCCTACTCAACCGATCAATTAAAAAGTAACCAACATGCTTCAAACGTGTAATTTTATGAGCAATTTGAACGCATTAAGCCACGAAACTATAATCCAACTATAAAAGTGCTTAAATCATTACTACTTTAGCTGCAAAAAAAGAAATTTGTTGAACTCTTCTTTATATTTTTCCAAATCATCATGATTGTTACATGATATCTGCAATCTCTAGCTCAAATCCATTTTTTCGTCTTAGTCGTCTCTATATCTGAATAGAAAATTCACTTTCTAACCTCCGCTCAAAATTTGATTCTCTCTTTAACATACTCATTTCTTCAAGGTCATACATTAACTTGAGCTTACAACCGATCTTGTGTGTTTTTTACATGTAGTTCAATTAATTGCTGCCTACAAAGGCTGCCATCTACATGACATGCTTTCTAAATATTATGATTCCATTGTGGAGGAAATCATAACTTTGGAACGCATTGCGTAAGAGGGAGCTATAAGAAAAGGACACCGAGAGTTCTAATGAGGAATTTTATACAAATGGCCTAAAACTGGGGGCAAGATCATAGCATTTCTCTATAAGAAGGTCAATAACTGTTATATTTTCCTTTTCGTAATATCAAATTTTCTTATGTTTCCCTTGATTAAGGAACTTAAAAATTGCTTAGCTTTACTCGCAACCTTAATACTAGTATTTACTCAAAATTTTGTCTTTCGCAACATCTCGTATAACATAACTCAATCACACTCGAACTTGATTGTTCTAAATCTTTGTTATCCAAAAAATTATTTGTGACAACTACACTAATAAATTCCGTGTCTTTTAGCCGGCACTTTACTGATCATAAATAAGAACATCCATGTGAATAAGAAAGTCTGAGTCATCCATAAAATAATTATTCTGACCATATGTAAACGAGATTCGAGATATCTCGGTGATAATCACTTGATCACTTTGATACAACTCCTAATTAGGATTCTCTGATCGTAAATAAGACAACAATTCATTCTATACGATAGCTCTATGATTCTTTAAATCATAATTGAGGTTTCTTGACCATAAAGCAAGATTTCCTGATTATAAATAAGGAAATAGTCCACATCAACCGCAATTGTGTTCAAGAGAAAGATGATTACTTATTCATCTCACAAGATATCATTAATAAGACTCCTTAATTATCAGTAGGCAAATATCAGTTCCAAGGTATCCTCATAATTTCTAATGTAACAAGTACGATTCTCTGTAATAAAATATCCATTGATGTTGGCCACTCATTCGATCACTTTGGTCATAACTGAAAATACCCGGTTATAAATAAATTTAATGAAATCCCTGCCATAAGGCAAATATTTGACCATTTCAATCGTAATTCCAAGTGACAGGCCATAATTACGATTTCTTGATGGGAGATAATAAAATAATCCATTCTATAAGACCATTAATTGGTCACTCTGATCAATAAAAAATACCCGATCATAAATAATGAAAATTGATACCATAAGGCCATCGTTGGGCCATTTTCATCACAATTTAAAATACCAATTATAGATTAAATTTCTAAAATCCTGATGTTGGGCCTCACTAAGCGCCCAACATCCCTTACTTAGATCGACCTGTCCCGCACTCCTCCAGAAATAAGCGTAGGAGACCTTCACGATCTAGTTGAAAGTATCGTCAGGTTCATGGTATAATCCTTAGATTGACCTAAATTTTTCACCCCCACCTGGATAGATCGGGTACATCGCGCCAGAGAGAGCCTTCACTGCCTATATTGAAGTAGCGTCAGGTTCAGGATACAATTCTTAGACTGACGTAAAGTTTTCACTCCAGCATGGGCAGATCCAACATCTTGGCTTTGGTGGTCTTTTTAGGAACACGGAGGAGACGTATGTCTTTCTACGGACCTCACCAAGCATCCGGCACATACCCCCACACTCTCTTTTCGACCTTTCCCGCTCTCCTCCAAAAATAAGCGTAGGAAGCTTTCACAGTCCAGGTGAAAGTAGCGTCAGATTCAGGGTACAATCCTTAGATTGACGTAAATTTATCACTCCCACCTGGATAGATCGGGTACCCCGCGCCAGAGAGAGCCTTCTCTGCCTATACGGAAGTAGCGTCAGGTTCATGGTACAATCCTTATACTGACGTAAATTTTTCACTCTAGCATAGGAAGATCTAGTACCTTGGCTTTGGTGGTTTTTTAGGACAACGGAGGAGGCGGATGTCTTTTCACATATCTCAACGAGCATCCTATATCACTCTCACTTTATGGGTATAAACGAGCACCCATTAGTACATGGCCTAACCAAACGCCCAGATTAATTCCAATTTTCGGGTCTGAACAAGCACCCGTGGGACTCAAGTAGTGCCCCAATACTCCAATATATTCAGGTCTCAACAAGCACCCGTGGGCCTCAAGTAGCCCCCCAATCACTACCATAAACTCGGGTCTCAACAAGCACCCTTGGGCATCAAGTAGTCCCCCAATCACTACCATATATTCGGGTCACAACAATCACCCGTGGGCCTCAGTAGCACCCGTCACATTTTGTTTTTGAGTATAGACTTGCACCCATAATTATCCCATCTTTTCTAGGCGTGACGTTTCTCGTTCTCCTCCGCAAAGGTAAGTAAACGTAGGAAACCTTCATTGGCCAAATAGAAGTAGTGTCAAGTTCAGGGTACAATCATTAGACTAGCGTAAATATTTCACTCATATTCACTCCTAAAAAGGTCCTTGTAGGACAACGGAGGAGACGGATGTCTGTTCGCCTCACATTCATGAACCAATTTACGTCACCTCATCTCGACCTTTCCCACACTCTTCCGAAAAACGTTGGGGGCTCTCACTATCTAGGTGGAAGTAGTGTCAGGTTCAGGGTACAATCTTTAGACTCATTCAAATATTAAACTTCCACCTAAACGGATTGAGTCCCTCACGTCAAGAGGTTTTACCCACTTAACCATCGGGAGAGACGAACGTCACTATGCTTGACACTTGCTAGCACGCTACACCATCATCCTCATATTTGGACCTTTCCCGCACTCTACCGAAAGCGTTGGGGGCTCTCACTATCTAGTTGGATGTAGCGTCAGGTTCAGGGTACAATCCTTAAACTGACGTAAATATTTCACTTTCACCTATACGAATTGAGTCACTCGCGTCAAGAGGTTTTACCCACTTAACCATCGGGAGAAACGGATATCACTATGCTTTACACTTGCTAGCACGCTACACCATCATCCTCATATCTGGACCTTTCCCGCACTTACTGAAAAGTGTTGGGGTCTCTCACTATCTAGGTGGAAATAACGTCAGTTTCATGGTACAATTAATAGATTGACGTAAATATTTCACTTCCACCTATACGGATTGAGTCCATCGCGTTAAGAGATTTTACCCACTTAACCATCGGGAGAGACATATGTAACTATGCTTTACACTTGCTATCGTGCTCCACCATCATCAATTGGACCTTTCCCGTTCTCCTCAGCAAAGGAAAGTAAACGTAAGAAACCTTCACTGCCCGAATAGAAGTAGCGCTAGCTTCATAGTACAATCCTTAAACTGGAATAAATATTTCACTCCTATTTGGGTAGCTGAGGTGCCTAGCACTGGAGAGCCTTCACCATCTAGACGGAAGTAGCGTCAGGTTCAGGGTATAATCCTTAGACTGACGTAAATTTTTCACTCCCGCCTAAATAGATCCAGTACCCAGGACTAAATGGTCCTTGTAGGACAAGGGAGGAGACGGATGTTCTTTCTCACTAAGGACTGTGACCAGCCTCCAACTAGGGCGCGACCCTCGATGGCGTGTCATGGAGGAGTCGAGAAAAAAGGCTTCCTTGAGCCACAGAATCAAACAATCGGGCCTCTTGACATATTCCAACAATATATATGTATAGACGATTATGTTGCAGACAGAGACCCTTCGGTTTTAAAAATATTTTAACCCAACATCCAATTTGATGAGTTTGAGGTTGATCGACTATACGACAGGCGGTACATTGCATTTCTAATCTACCCTAAGTTATTTAATTTTCATCCTCCATCATACTAAAATGCAATGAACTTGACTCCTATCTTACCAGTCCCCTAGTCGATTGACCTCATGTCGGAAAAAAGGATTCGAAATATTCAGAATTTGATGAAAAAGATGGGAATTTTATTTTAAAATGATTGAAGAGTAAAGTCTATACATAATAGCTGCGCAATTTGGAAATATGTCAAGTCCGTGGCAGATTCTCTCTGCTCATATTCATCATCTTATACATTCCTTCTCTCACCACTTCTGTATTTCCATACAGACCTTCACATCCAAAGTACAACTTGCCAACCTATTTAGTTAATAGCAATAAACGAACTTGTAATTACCTACCTCCGGTCGAATAGTCATCCTCTTTATGACGCTATCAATGCATCAATAATGCAACTTCAACATACGTCTATAAGTCCATTAGCGACTCTGAAAGTCCTAGATGTAAAACGCAACACATGATAATAATGCTCGCATCGTTCACTTGCTCGCTTTACAAAGAATTACATTGAATTATATGATACCAAGTCCTTAGTGATCCCATATTGGAATACAATATAATCCAGAAGAAGCTTATCACCTTATGTTCCCAAACTCGAGTTACTTCTCCAACTTATATATATATATTTATATCAATCCCGAGGTGTCGATAGGGCAATTGTTAACAATAATTTAGTTCTCTCCATAGTCACTCAAAGCAATAATGGCTCAACTTCTAATTACACTTGCAATATTTATCTCATCACCTTCTCATAGTCGGACATGTATTGGGCAACATGATAGTCAGCATAAACATCTTCCTTGAATGCGTTGAGCTTGACACAAGATGAACATCGAAGATTTAGATGGTATAATAATCGATTCTTTATGAGACTTCTAATATTTATAAACACCGTGATATCAGTTTCTTCTAATTGATAACCAGATAAATATGCTCATAGCTTAAAACCGAAAAATTCCGCATCATAGTCTTTGGTAATAATATATTCCGTTCTTTCAAATATTCTCTAATCTTGAATAAACTGAGTACATACAAAGGCAAGCTTCTGCATATTCGTTTTCGAAGGGGATGCGCTCCAAAAATAAGCCGTAGCACTGAAAATCATGCATTCCCTGTAATTTGAAGTAGTCTCCTCCCTTCTGCTTCAAGACGGGTTATCTAACCCAAAAGTCTCTCTGAAGAATCATACTGCAATGTGTTTAATAATGTGATAGACTTCTCCAGTACATTAAAAGACCGAATAGAATTGATCTTTGAACTCTTTATACGAAGCAATGGAAAACTTTGTTAACCGACTAAACCATCAGATTGGAGAGTCCTTCAAAGAGGTGGTGAAAAAATATTAAACACGTAGAATTAATATTTTCCATGAAAAATGGTGATAAAATGCTTGAAGCATTCTAGGTACTTCACAAAATTTCCATCGACATCAAGCTATTTCCTATCCTGTTTAAGTGCTCAATCACCCTCTCTTGTCTTGTATTATCACCTTCATAACGGAGGTGTAATGAGTATAACTTGTATGCTCGCCATATACTCATCTTCTTTCATAAACGAGGCCCCAGATTAGCCTCTAACTAGTCCATTCGAATATCATTATGCTCAATTTCATCTTTCATCTCCCGGAACTTTGACTCGATCAAGCTCCCAATTCTCTGCAAATTGAAAGTTTGTTCTCCTCCCAGTGTAATAGAGGGTACTCGGGGGTTCCAAACATGATCTATGTCCTCAGTTAATCATCAGTAGGCTCCAAAATAACATCACTTCTTCGAAACCTCCTTCGAGCCTCCACGTCCTCTAACTGAGCAAGTAAAGTACGCCTCCACTCCTCTAAGTTTTCATCAACCTGATTATGATCGGTAGATCGAGCACGTGTTGGTGGTGGAAGCTGATCAATTCCTTCGGGCGACTACTCGGCGCGCTCTTAAGAATTCAAAACATCTCAACAAGTACCGAGGGGTGGATGATAGATAATAGGTGCCCTCCTAGATGAATTCCCGTTCCGAGAAGGTTGAGTAGTGATTTCCTGAACAGGGGGCTCCTCCGGAAGTTATGACTGAGTCCCCGGTAATATATTACCCTCATTACTTCCAATTGCCTAAGGGTTCAGACCCCTTTCAATATCTTCATCAATATCTTTCTTCCGAATTCCAGATCATCATGATAATAAGAAATATCCAAACTCAGTAGAAAAATTCTCAATGGGACTAACTGTCGGTCCCATGGACGACGCCAAACTGATCTTGTCATAAAATATTTTCTCGGATCAGTCAATTATTTGATTGGATTTTTTTTAAATAAATTTGTCGTTGTTGTTAAGACACAAAGAATTACGAGGTTGGTCCATAATGTGTGGGCTTACATCCTCTGGAGATCGAAGCTCTACCTGATGTTTCACTATAATAAAGTTCAACAATACAAAATATGATCTTTCTGATTAAAATAATTGATCTAATGCTAAACCGGAGTGAGAAATGAGCCTAGCGTTTAAAACAGGAATGAAGATGGTAAAAGATTGTCTATGTAATAATTCACTGTTGATTTGGACTCCAAGTGCAAACTTAATCGAAGATATTCCAATCGTAGTACACTTCTCTGCGATTTTTCACTCTTTTACTCTTCACCCGGAAACTTGGTTAAAGGGATCAAAATAAATGATTTATTGAAAACACGAACAACTGAATAAATATAAAATCTCCAAAACCAGGGGTCAGTTGCGAAATACTCTTCATGCCGGAAAAGAAGCAAAAACACATTCGGCGTGAATCTATCTCAACAGCACTCACCGGATATCCAAACTATCGTCAGACGTTCACCGCAACATCTTCGGGTGCCAAATTACGAAAATACCAATGGCGCTATTTCAAACCGAAATTATCCAAAACACTCGAGACATCATTAGAATCCTTACGTATGACCCCAGAATGTCCAAAAATGACGAAAATACCTCAAACGTGCCTAAAATACCATAGTCAACGTACCGATCGAACCCTGGGTTGTCCAAAATACGAAAATACCCCCGACGTAGTTCCAACTCGGAATCACATCAGAATACTAAAAATACCAAGTCAGCGTACCCGATGTGTCCAAATTACGAAAATACCCCCAACTTCGTTTCACCATGGAATATTCAAATACCTTGGAAAATGTGCCATAAGGTTCGCAGGGCATCCAAATTATGAAAATACCCTTGGACAATATCACATGGCCCTTGGCCTTAACGTATTCCACCGCCCGGGCGCGGTAATCAAATGCGGTCGAGAGTCACGATGTTGTGACCCTCGCTCACGCGACTGCCTTAAATGTCTCCTCGTTGCCTCTTGACTTTTAACGTTGATAGTAACTAAGAACCCTTACTTCAAAATACGAATGTAACACTCGATTGAGTTAGCAAAAGTTTGTCAAAATAGATTCTAAGACAGAACATGTCGATGCATGCACACATGCCAAAAGGGAGTCCTATGGAGTGTTGGTGATAGCTCCCTCAGCTCCTGTCTACTTGACCGTAACCTCCTACTCATGCTACGGGTTGCGCGGGACCCTTCTCAACAAGTCTCGTCAGGATCAACCTTCGGAGCTGCACACCCTACAAAACATAAACTTTATGAGACTAAATCTGAGTAAGATAACTTAAAGTGCAGTGCTATTGTCGTTGTTATTCTTGATTCCCAATTAGCTTTTCCCATCGCATTTTCATTTGTTCTTCCTACCTTATCATGGACTCGTGACTCTCTTCCTATCGTGCATAGCGTTCATGATCTTTACTGTCTCCATATCTCCATCCGAAGATCAACTTAGGTGGCAACTGTAAAATAAGAAGGATTTGAACTGTAATTTGTTTACATAAGGGGTGAATACAAAGAAAAACTCATTTGTTGTACTAATATTTACACAGTATTTATATAATAAAATTATAACGTTTATATGCACTTGAATCTAGGCCATCATATGCATATTAATGGAACAACGGCTCATTATTGGAGTCTCTTGATCTTTATGAGAAAACTTTTTATTTGTTTGACACTCCTTCTCAAGATGAGCATAGATATTTATCATGTTCATCTTGTAACTCAAATGGTTGTGTTCTGTGATCTAAGTCCCTTTGTGAGAATGTCAGCTATTTGATCTCGAGAATTCATGTAGATTACTTTAATTGTTCCATCTGTGACTTTCTCTCTAATGAAGTGCCAATCAATCTCAAAATGTTTTGTACTTTCATGCATAATCGGGTTGACTGATATTTGCATTGCCGATTTGTTGTCGCAATATAGCGGGATTGCTTCCTTTTGTGAGATTCCAAAATTTTTCAATAAAGAATTTATCCATGTAATTTCACATGCAGTTGAAGACATTGCTCTATACTCTGCTTCAGTTGAGCTTCTTGAAACAGTTGCTTGTTTCTTCGATTTCCAACTTATGAGACTATTTCCTAAGAATACACAAAAACCATAAACAGAGCCACGACTATTTGGACATTTTGCCCAATTGCTATCACTATAAGCACGTAATCGTAAATTAGATGATGAGCTAAAGAACATACCTTTGGCTGGAGCACCTTTCAGAAATCTCAATACTCGGAATGCTGCCTTGAGATGTGTCTGACCCGGTTTGCTCATATATTGGGCTAGGATTTGTACAGCGTATGCTATATCTGGTCGAGTAAAAGTAAGGTATATTAGTTGTCCAACTAACCTTCGATATTGCGAAGGATCTGTTAATGGGTTCGGATCTTCTGTGGAAAGTTGTTGACCAAAATCTATTGGAGTTTTAGATTGTTTTGCTCCGAGAAGTTCATATTGTTCAAGAATATCAAGCGTATACTTCCTTTGACACAAGGTGATTCCTTGCTGTTCCCTTCCCACTTCAAGCCCTAGAAAATATCATGGGGTGCCAAGATCTCTAAGCTTAAATTTCGAACTCATGTAGCTGATGACATCGCAAATGGCTTTGGATGACTTACAGCCTATAAGTATATCATCAACATATACAAGAATTGTGAGAAGTTACACATTCGATAATGTTCTAGTGAAGAGAGAAGTATATGCTGGAGTCTGTTGAAAACCATAAGAGACTAATGCTTGAGTAAGTTTGGAATGCCAACTACGAGATGCCTGTTTTAAACCGTAGATAGCTTTGTTGAGTCGACAAGAAAGTTTGAAGTCGGAACTACACCCCCCCGGGAGACGATAGCCCGGAGGAGGATCCATATCGATAGTCTCATTTAACTCACCATTGAGAAAAGCATTGTGGACATCAATCTACTGGATGTCCCAAGATTCTACCGCGGCTAAAGAAAAAAAAAGTCGAACCGTAGTGTGCTTAACCATGGGACTAAATGTTTCTTCATAGTCGAATCCATGTATTTGACTATAGCCTTTGGCTACAAGTTGAGCTTTATATCGTTCCATCAGCATTCATTTTGACTTTATAGACCCATTTACTTCCGATTGTATGTTGACGAAGTGGGATGTTTCAACTGTCCATGTATTGTTTTCCTCCAAGGCAGTCAACTCACTCTTCATTGCATTTTTCCATTCAAGATATTGAGATGCATCGTCATAAGAAGAAGGCTCAACCACACAATTTAATGCAGCAGTGAAGGCAGCGTATGAAGGAGATAATCGTTGAGTGACCAATACATTGCTAAGAGGGTGCGTTGTGGAGCAATCGACTGGTGGCTCTCGGACATTGTGATGATAGTCTTGCAAATAACTCGGAATACGGCGAGTACGTGATGGTCTAGAAGAGGCAATCGTATCAGCGGAAGGTTGCAGAGCTTGTGGTGGATTTGCAATAATAGGTGTAGCGTCCTCTATGATAGGTAATGAATTTGTCGATGGAGACACAATGTGATCTCCATTAATTGAAGATGCATTATGGAAGTCAGACTCCAGTAATGTTTGGTGGTTGAAAGTANGTTAGAGGTATTTTCGTAATTTAGCTCTGGAAGGTGTTGCAGCGAGTTTTCGGTGGTGAGTTGGTTATCTTTTGAATATTTTGAGATGGAATCATGTCGAGAGTTTTTTTTGTCTTTTCGTATGGACAGCGATAGAAATGCGTTTTGAATAATCCGGGGCATTACGATAGATATCGGGGTAAAATCGAACGTGTTTGGAGTACATGGGCCAATTTGGGCCGAATTGGATAAATTTGGGCTTGTGACTTAGCGTTGAGTTGATGGGTCCTATTTTTCTTTAAATACATGTCATTAGGTACACGAAAAGTGTTCGGAATGTGAATTGGAGTTTGAAATCAGAGTTGGAGATAAAAAATCATGCGAAGTCTGGAAATCCACGGTGAATTTGCCATCTACGATAAATTAGTGGTAAATTTTAAGGATGAATAGTAACGCATGCAGTGCAAAAATAATGGTGAAATGTGCTAAGATCCAAAAATCCACGGTGAATTGCACAACGGAGCCATATATGTGGTAAATTTCATGATGAATAGTATTTGAGTCTTAAAATCATGGGAAATCATATCGTAACTCAAATCGGAGGTGAATTTACAATTGGAGGCCAAAATCTGCAGTGAATTTCTATGTGAAGTGTTGAAGTTTAAAAATCACGTGGAATCATATTACGATATATAATCTACGTTTAATTTGCAATGAGACCCAAATCCACGGTAAATCTGTACATATAGGCCAAATTTGCGGTGAATTTGAAGGTAAGTAGTGTTGCGGAACAAAAATAAAAAAGAAATCTGTCTAAGTACAAATTCCACGGTGAATTTGCAATGCCGAGGCAAAATCCAAGGTGAATTTTTCAATGAATAGGGTTTCAGCGTTTTGCTTCGGTTTTCAATATCAATCTCATTCCTTGTCTCGGATTAACATTAAATCATTTATTTTGATTAGATACATCATATTTTGTATTGTTACATTTGATTATATAGTAAAACACCTAGATAGAGTTTTGCATTCCCGAAGACGTAAGTCACACATAAGGGCATTCACAACTTTGTCCGTTCGGACAGTCATTTCTCTCTCTCCACAGTCCACATCAGCTTTCTCTTTCTTCGCATCATCATTCTATTTCCTCCACAATAATTTATTATTTAAATAATCGATTTTCATTTCATCACTACATCATTTTTCAAACATCTATATTTTGTTATTTTTTTACTTTAATAAATTATTAACAAGTTATTATAAATTGAGAAAATTTTTATTTATAAACGTTAAAATACCAAAACAACTAGAAATAAAACATACAAAATCAAATTACCATACTTAATACAATTCTTTTTATGTTTATTTAGCAATTGAAAGCTAATACAATTTGATTTTTTTTAAAAAATAAAAATAAAAGCTAATAAAATGGGAAAGCTAATACAATTTTTTTCTATATCACATCCCCGGATAGCTAGGTCTGACTTGCCACTTTGGACTGTCCGCCCACGTTATGGGCCAACCTCGTAATCTTTGTTTTTTAACAACAAAAAAAATAAAATATGATTGATCTAATATACGATAAAATATTTTAAGACAATATTACTCCTATATATATTTTATACCTGATAAACAAATTGAACTAGTGAAATCGGATCGTAAAACATAAAGTGTAGCAGTCTACTAGGTGGCACTGACTCTTCAATTTTTCACACACCCGTGTCAGACCGATTCGTACTCCCCGACTTGTTCCGACACTTGACACAAAACGATGTTGTTTTGATTTCTTTCTTAATTCGATTCCTTTTCTTTGTCGGAAACGTAATTTATATGTTTTTCAAGACTTTATTATGTAGTCGATCTATTTGTAAATTATTCATGCTTGCAATGATGGACTGCAAAGTGGTTGTTTTTGGGAGTTGATAGAATCAACGAGCGATACTTATTTTATAAGTTAAATCTTATTATTGAATAAATTGATAAATATTTATACTTTAAAACTTGTAGTTTATTCAATTTTCTACAAATTCTAACAATTATTTTTATATTTCATTTTTATTTAATAATTCGAACCGAGTCGAAAATCAGACTTATACATTCTTGCCAAATCGAGTTGTGTCGTATGAAGTTGATCTAAGGAGTCGGTGTTGTATAGAAGGTCAAATATCTGCTGACGTTATCATGAGGATGGATGACGCTGCAGTTTTCACAATATTAGGGTTTTTTTCGTGATATTTCCTTCTTTTATGAGATTGTTTGCACTCAACCCACGACCTTTGGTTATTTGGGGGTCATTTCACTTCCAATTCGCGAAAAATTCTTATTTTTGTGGATTAATTAACACTTATTAAGACGAAAATTGTTATGATCCAAGATCGTAACCGAGGAATAGACAAAGAAGAGGGGTAGGAATTAGAGAGAAATAGACTAATGAAGTGAGGGAAGTTGTAGATGAACGAGGGGAAGGAGAAGGTTGCAAGGTCTTGAGGGAGAAGATAACAGATTGAACATTTTAATCAATGTCTCAAAACATACAAACATGTTGTCTTTTATATCCTAACTTTTTATAAATGTTAAATACGAACTTTTTATTAATTAACCACATTTGGAGATATCATAAATGTTTTTTACAAATTTAGAGGTAATTGTTGATGTAAGGACAACAGGTTCTGAACGAAAAGAAAACAGAGCAACGTGAAGAATCCAAAATGAATTTGTTTTTTGAGTTAAACTGTTTAAAAACACATTTGCGCTTTTGTACTGTATGTACCAATGGGGTATATATTAAATTAACCCTTCTTTTGTAAGTGTAATGATACGGGAAGCTAATCTAGGTTTTGCACTTCGTCTTCATATTTACGATTCCACTACTTGCTTCAATTCCTCATCAAGATTTGTGTATTCTATGTACTGAATTCATCAGTGACTCAAAATCCGTCATGGTATCGGAGCAAATAAGTGAGGTAACACTCGTGTATCCTGAAATATTTACTTTATAAAAATATAGCCAGTATGACCAGCAATCGAGCTTCCCAAGCTCTACCGTTGCTAGATGGAACAAATTACTTTAATTGGGCCATAAAGCTCAAAACAATATTGAAGTCGAAGGATTTATGGCAAGTGGTAGTAAGTGAGGGCACTACTACCCTGTCCGGCCCTCCGACTGAAGCAGAAAAAAAAATTAAAGATGAGTTTATGATTCTGAAATATAGGGCGATGACGATATTACATGATGATGTTACTATGTTTGATAAAATTGCAAGTTGTTCCACACCGAAACAAATTTGGGACAACCTCAAGGAATTATATGAAGGAGGTGATTAAATCCGTAAAATACATATCATGAATAAAATGACAGATTTCAAGATGAATAGAATGAGCCACAAGGAGACACTTCAAGAATATTATGAGTGGACTGTGAAGATAGTGAACGAAGTCAGGGCCCTTGGTGGTGATCTCGATGATAAAAAAATAATTGAGAAGGCTGTTATGAGCCTACCAAGTAAATTTGAGCCGAAGTTGTCGGCAATGGAGGAATGTGAAAAGGTAAAAAAACTTATGGGCATTGAGGAAACTCAAACATTCAGTGAATTCATAAGTTCTTTGCAATCTTCAGAAAAAAGAATGTCTATCAACCCTCAGAAATTGATGAAGTCACTTCAAAGAATGAAGTAGCTTTGACAAATCAAGAAGTGCTTGAAGCTGCTGCAATTACTATGAACAAAAATAAAAACATGTCAAAATGCCAAACTACTAGATACTAGAAGGATAAACGTGAAGGAAGTGGAGTATGCCCCCATTGTGCAAAATCCAATCATAAAGCTGAAGCTTGTTGGTGGAGACCTGATGTTATGTGTACATTCTGCTCCAAACTCGGACATGTTGAACGAGTCTGTCCACAACATCCGAACAAGCAAACACGGCTGAATTCTCTTTCTTTGATGATATGGCAAACTTGGAAATTAGCCTATTGACATGCTTTGAGGTACACTCTGACTGGATTCTAGATAGTGGATGCTCACGACACATGTGTAAGGATAAACAATTATTTAGTTGCATAAGCCCTACTATCATAAAACCAGTAAAATCAGCTACTGGTCACTTGGCGTTTGTAGAAGGAGTTGGCTCAGTGTACTTAAAAGGAAATCAAGAACCAATTCAGATCAATGATGTACTTTATGTTCCCACACTGAAGCAGAATTTAATGAGTATGGGACAACTTCTAAGAGAAAATTTCAAATTATCATTTCATGGTCTAAAATGCATAATCGAGATCCCCACTTCAAGGATGTATATTATTTTTGAGTTGTTGGATAATAACCTATTTACTTTGACCTCTGCAGAATTTGAAACAAACTGTAACATGACAGAAGAAACTCAAGTGTGACATAGAAGATTTGGACATTATGGAGTAAGGAATCTGAGGGTGCTTCAAAGGAATGGTATGATACTTGACTTTCCCGATTTTCATATGTTAAATACTACATGCGGTGTGTGCTTAAAAGGAAAACAGACCAGACTACCATTTCCCATTAGTACTCATCGAGCCTTGAATAAGTTAGACCTAGTCCACACAGATTTATGTGGTCCATTCAAGGAACAATCATGGAGTGAGAATAAATACTTTATCATCTTTATTGATGATTTCAGCAGATAATGCTGGATTTATTTTATGAAATGTAAGTCAGAGACTTTTGAGATCTTTAAGTCATTTAAAAAACTAGTTGAGTTACAATCGGATAGAAAGATCAAGAAGTTAAGGTCTGACAATGGGGGGAGTTTATTTCCAACGTCCTAAATCTGTTTTGCAAAAGCGAGGGAATTATACATCAATAACCACACCATATACACCCGAACAAAATGGAGTTAGTGAAAGAAAGAATAGAACCATAGTGGAAATGGTCAGATGTTTAATATTTGAGAAAAATCTTCCTAAAGAATGCTGGGTAGAAGCAGTATCTACCGTTGTCTATCTATTAAATGCGTTACCTTCAAGAACTTTGGATGGCAAAACTGCCTATGAGTTATAGAATAACACAAAATTATCTGTTAAACATCTCAGAGTGTTTGGGAGCATCTGCCATGTATAGATACCTGAGGAAAAAAGGACAAAACTAGATGAGAAAAGTAGAATTGGGGTCTTTGTGGGTTATAGTAATGAAGTAAAAGGATATCGAATTATGTGAAACAAAAATGATATGCACAAGTAGGGATGTTATTTTTGAAGAAGACAAAGAATGGAACTGGAAAATTCATAAAGTTAAAGGTTGTGTTTCTTCATGTACAGGTGATGAATAGGTGGAAGATTCTAATGATACACAAGAGGATCCCAACAGAATCATCATTGAAGAAAATGAAGTACAACATGAAATCACTAATGATTTTTCAGTGGACTATGAAAGAGAAGAAGTTGAAAATTATGAGAATGAAAATGATTCATCAACAGATAATGTATTTCCACAAGCTGCTGAACATGAATTTGATATAGGCCATGACTTAGAAGACAATGAAGAATTTCATCCTACTGTTTCTGATTTCTCTTCAGATGGTAATAGACCACAAAGAACTGTGAGGTTGTCTGATGTATGTGCACGAACTGAATCCATCCAAGATTTTATTGCTGACGTGTGTCTTGAGCAAACTGATCCAAGATCTTATTATGAGGCCTCATAGCATGAAGCATTGATGGAGGCTATGAGAGATGAACTGCACTCAATAGAAAAAAAATGACATATGGCAACTAGTTGATAGACCTCAAGGAAAGAATATAGTTGGGGTCAACTGGATTTACAAGACGAAGAAAAATTCGGATGGGAAAATTTCGAAATTGAAAGCCAGATTGGTGGCCAAAGGGTATTCCCAAGTGAAAGGAGTAAACTATAATGATGTTTTCGCACCAGTCGCAAGACTTGACTCTATAAAGTTGATTCTTTCACTTGTTGCAAATCTTCAATGGAAGGTACATCATATGGACGTTAAAACCGCTTTCCTTCATGGTATTTTAGAAGATGAGATCTATGTAAATCAACCAGAAGGATTTCTTAAATCCGGTAATGAAGCAAAAGTGTACAGTCTTAAGAAGGTGTTGTATGGTCTCAAACAGGCTCCCAGGGTTTGGAATGAGAAAATCTACACAACCTTGATCAATCTGGGATTTAAACAATCAGCAGCGGATCATTCAACATATGTTAAGCACACTCAAGGTAATCATACCCTTATTGTCTCACTTTACGTCGATGATCTACTTATTACTGGCAGTCATGATGCTCTTATAAGTGAGTTTAAAATGAACATGTTTGATTCATTTGAAATGTCAGATCTTGAAGATGTCTTATTACTTAGGGATGGAAATCATGCAGCAGACTGGAGTTGGAATTATTATCTCTCAGAAGAAATATTGTTATGATATTCTAACAAAGTTTGGCATGATCAATGCAAATCCTGTTAGAAATCCAGTGGAACCCAAAGCAAAAGTAATTTCAGGCCAAGATGAAAAGGAAGTGAATCCAACTTTGTACAGAGCACTAATTGGTAGCCTCATCTACTTATCAAACACAAGACCGGATATCAATTTTATTGTGAATTTGCTCTCTCGTCATATGCACAAACCAAGGACTTCTCACTGGCAGATGGCAAAAAGAGTCTTAAGATATATTAAAGGTACAATTGACTATGGTTTATTTCTACCTTATTCAGGGAGTCAGAACTCTATGGAATTATCAGCCTACTCGGATAGTGATTATGCGAATTCCGAAGATTCCAAAAGCACATCTGGATTCATCTTCTACCTGAATCAGTGTCCATTCTCCTGGTGCACAAAAAAACAAAAAGTTGTCGCACAATCCACAGCAGAAGCAGAATACATATCAGCGGCATATGCATCAAATCATTCTGCATGGCTGAGGCAAGTACTAGCAGACCTAGGTTTCATCCAGAATCATCCTATATCTCTATACATCGACAACCAGACTGCCATCGCCATAGGAAAGGACCCTGCTCATTTCGGTAAGGCAAAACATATTAAGGTTAAATACCATGCCCTAAGGGAAGCCGTAAAGGAGGGTGAGATCAAACTAATCCATGTGTGTTCAAAGAATCAACTTGCTGATATCTTTACAAAAGGATTGTGAAGAAATCATTTTGAAATCTTAAGGAAAAGTATTGGTGTTGTTTCAATTATTGATTTTATGCAGGATACTTCAAACACTGTTGTCAGGTGGAGTGTTGATGTAAGGACAACATGTTCTGAACGAAAAGAAAACAGAGCAACGTGAAGAAGCAAAAATGAATTTGTTTTTTGAATTAAACTGTTTAAAAACGCATTTACACTTTTGTACTGTATGTACCAATGGGATATATATTAAATTAACCCCTCTTTTGTAAGTGTAATGATACGGGAAGCTAATCTAGGTTTTGCGCGCTTCGTCTTCATATTTACGATTCCACTACTTGCTTCAATTCCTCATCAAGATTTGTGTATTCTATGTACTGAATTCATCAGTGAGTCAAAATCCGTCAGTAATTTCATCCATAAATCAAATTTATCAATAATACAAAGTTTATTTTCGCATTGTCACAACTATGGAGATGATTTTGGGTAAGCTGTTTTTCTCCTTGATCCAATCAATTTTTTAGGAATTATTGATTCACCCCTTTATATCAATGTTTTCATAGTGGAATGTATATCGATGGTATATACCAAGTAGTTCCAATATTTATTATGTACCGTCCTATTTCGGGTTTTAGGGTTGAATTCTAGGTTTTTTCGAATATGACAAAAAAAGTTAATATGGAATGATGTTTGTGATTAGTCCCAAACTTTAAATAATAATGTAAAAGCGGTGTCCACAAAGTTTGTAAATTGTATACAAAGCCTTCGAAGTTGATATGATGTGCATTGTTAGTCTCTCAACTTTCAAAACTGTTTATATTTGACCATAATACTCGTTAATATTTTAAACCTCTCCATAATTTATAGTTGACTAATTAAGCTTGGAAAGATGTAATGACTATGTCTCCAAATTTTAAAAATTTTAAAAATAGTGCATAAATTATCAAAATCACTTATGTGAAAAAAGACAAAAACAATTACTATTCATTCGATGATCATTCTTGAACGGTTTTGAAGTTTCGAGAACTTTTCATGCAATTTACAAACTTTGGGGGTCAATACCGTAATTTTCTTTTTTTTATATATTAAATTCCAATTCCATAAGGTTCCTATGAAAATATTTCTTCCCATTAATCCAATTTTTTTGTTATATCGTTTGGTTGATAAGCAAAACTGAATTTTCGCGCTTATTTGCTTTATTTCTAAAACTCATGAGCAACCAAATTTATTATTTTCCATTGTTTGGAAGTCGCGTTTACTTTTTATGTTTCATTCAAAAATCATTAGCCATTTATTGTTTATGTTCCACAAAGACTGAATTTTTACATTTATTTAATTATTTGTTTTTTTTCAAATACATCAATTAAAAATATATATTATTTTCAAAAGGTTTAAATCCCCAGTGTCATTGTTGAGAACTAATTTGTAGGATTAGAATTGTTAACAACTAATTTTCTTTCATGTATAATATCCAATTAATCATCAGAATAGATATCTTCTGGACTAAACTATTTCATCTAACTGGTCAAATGATGATCATGTTATGTACATTTCAGCAAGTGAATTGCCAATGCTAGAACACATTTTCAAAAGGAAAAAACTATCAAGAGATTACCTCAGAGGCGTTGGAACTTCATGTCCACAAAAGCCTTGGCTTATATATATGAATATCCCTACAAACCAAACTGTTTTTATGCAAGAGTTATTCAAGTGAACTTTTTGAAAAATTTTGAACAAATAAACAGATTTACGGGTTTACTTCGAATACCTGGTGCATATACTTGGTGTTCAGGAATGGATGCTGTTGATGCATCACTTGGAGATTGCTTGACTGATCCCATCCTTGAAAATTGTAGTAATATGAGCCACGATGCTCTTGATCCGAAAAAGCAAGAGGGATACTCAGATTTTCAGCAGCAGAAAGCTTGAAAGTGAGTTCCTGATGGGAATGTGAATTTGCAGCAATGTCATGGGGAGAAGTATGGAATCGCTTGCATCTTTGGTACTTTAAACTTGGAGAGTAGGAGGTAATGGATTCTCCAAGTGGTTTTTTTGGCATCTTGATGTCATCAATGTTTAATCCTTGTTTTAATCCTATCTCGACAATTTGCTTTTCATTAAGCCCCAAACTCATGAGCAATTTCCACATAGTTTTTTGAGCTTCTCTCTGTCTGTAAATAATTTGATCTCTTGCTGCTATTTCGAACTGAAGCTCTGTGTTTATCAATCCCTGAAAATTTACGGACTACATTGTTAAAAAACCGCAAAATCTACACTTAAGGAAGGTTAAGTAAAAGCTCCTTTGTACAAGCTAAGAAAAATCAGGATCACAAAAGACATAAACGTTGCTGTATATTAATCGCTTACTACGAAAGTAAACACGATGAAGGTTTCCCTATAAGAAGCTAATCATGCATGAAAGGCTTCAAATTATGATTAAATTTAATAAAGTAACGTTGAAAGAACAGCATCATTTTTACCAGCAGCCTGAACTGACTGAGAACTCCCAAATATGTTTTGTTGCCATTATCTCTAATGGCTTCATCTATCATATAATGAAGTTGAGATCTTCGCATATCATTTTCGATGATTTCCTGCATGATAATGGTATAGGAAATAAAATTTGACTGGAAAAACGACCAAAAATAAATACCATACCAACCAACATGAAAATTACGTTTTTATAACTGATACCAAGCTCATCGTTGTCTCGGATATTATCGAGAATAACTTGACGCCTTGCATGCAAAGCAGGCATTACAACTCCATCCTTTTCAATAGCCTGTGTTGACACAGTCCAATGGAAGTAGGTTAATATAAGTAATATAGGAAGGAAAAATTGTGCTGGAATACACCACAGACAATAGAATCACTCAGCTCTATGGCAGAACCTAAGATAAAACAGCTGTGTTCTTGCAAGCAATGATAATGATGTCAAATTATCTAACCTGATGCTTTGTAATGGCATCATCAAGGCATCTAAGGTCCTTACGATTATGACAGGTAGTTTCTTCAAGTTCTAATAGAGCCTTCTGTAGATTTATCCTCTCATTGACATTTTCACTGGTTTCTTGGATTAGGGAATTTAACCGAGATAGTTCATCTTCCATTTCTTTCTCAGGTGGCCTAGACTGAATCATTGTCTCCTTCTCAGCCAATTCCTTCCTCAAACGGCTAGCTTCTTTCTGCAAATAGAAATTAAGTCCATGCAACAAGCAAGCATTACATATTAAGTTTCAGTTTTATTTTTTATTTTTTCTTCGCATTACCTGAAGATTGTCAATGATTTTTTGGTAGTCATGAGAACTTGCTGCACCTACATTTTTCTGCAATTCAAAAATTTTGCCACACTAACACACATTTTTCAAGAGAAACTCAAGGAAATTTCTGGAGCATGCACACGAGAGAAGACAAGCATTCCCAAGAAAGTAACATGAAAAATCTTGTTCAAACTGACATAAAAGGGAGCCATGCTGCTGAAAAAACGAGACCCTAGCTTAGTAATGATTGAGTTCACTTATTTTCATGTAAGTGTAAGTACATTGGACGAAAATAGCTTTAAATTTTATGAATGAGTCGTGAACTCAGAAAACATATTTGAGAAGATCAGAGAGAAATAAGAAAAAACAGAGAACATGAAAGATACACTTACATCTCAAGCAAATCACAAATAAAATCTGTATACTTATGTTTCTCGAGAATGGTTAAGATAACATTCTGACCTGCAGGTGTGTCTTAATTTCCTTAGCACGGTCAGCATATTTCAAAGTATTCACTGTATGGTGATACTGATTGTCTGCTGGTGATATTGTAGCAATCATTATTGTCTGGGAATTACCACTTAGACCATCTTTCAAAATCCGTGTCAGCTTACTGAAAAAATAAGTATACCAGGGTAAGCACTTACAGCAATCCCATATAAACTGTGGAATGAGGGAGACAGACCTATTGCGATATGGTACGTAAGCCAGCCCCTTCTTCTGCTGCTTTCCCAAAGCATTAATGCAATTTGCTAGAGCAAGAAGAGATCGGTTTATATTTGCACCATCTCTCAATTTTTGGCCTCCGTTGTTTGTTTCAGAAGCCCGTTCACTGAAATGTGAGATATTAAAATGATGTTTTCACATTTATGGGGGAGACAAAAGCAATGAAGGAAGAATCATACCTTCCAGCAAGATCTACCAAAGAAAGTTTTCCCCTGATAACCTGGTTAGGAAATACTTTCTGCTGTTTCCTTACAACGTTGATCTCTAGAACTGCATGTGAGCTGCAAGAGAATAACATACACTGTAATATGTGGAATTATGAAGGAATTGTGTAACAGACAATGTCATCATATATGTTTATGAACTTATTCATTATCTGAGATATTAAATCAGTAAAACAGTTTGTTTTTGTCTCAAATAATGGCATCATATTACAAGATCCAAATCAAGTCAAGAAACTGAAAAGGTGGTAGCATAATGCAATCAACAACCAGGAGACGCTAGTAAGAATGACTGATGCATTATTAAAATAGGCAAATAAGAAAAAGATCACCCACCGAGAAGAAGTTTCATTAACCTCCGTGCTTTCAGTTTTTCGTCGACTATTTCCCAAGTTTAGAAGTTCAAGTATTTTGTCCGCAGAATTCACCTGCGCACATGATGCATGATGTTAGCCTCGGAGTACAGCAAAGAGACAATTAAACCAGAATTCTCCTTTACTCCAAAATCTTTTTAGCAAGACTTACCCTGATACTTCTAAGACCTGCAACAGTTATGCCCTGCTCTGGGTCTTCCCTCAGATCCAAGTGTCCTGATGACTTTTCTAATAGATCATATATGACCTGCAATAAACGAAAACCATATAAAATGGGGTTTCAGTAGAAGAATTAACAATGAGTAATTAATTACCACCTCATTATAAACTTCTAGGTAGGAGCATGTAACTTCAAAATTATCAGAGCTATTGTCTTTATCAATGAGATGAAAAATTGCTTTCAAACTCAGAACCATGAGACCTGGGTCATCTCGTATTCCAACCATGGTATACGTTTTACCGCTGAGGAAGCATTTCAAACAGCATTCAAAATGTAAAAGGTTCTCGGTAATCAAGTTCAACTGTATTAAAATTGGCTTTCATATTTTCATATACCTCCCTGTCGAACCATAAGCAAATACAGTGGCATTGAGACCTTGGATTACCCCAGCAATAGTGGAACTTATACTTCTCTGGTAGACGTCCTAAAAACAAAGAAACAACATCATAAACATGTTCACCAATTTCGAAGACATTCATTGAAGCAAAAGTTAAAAAGGTCATCAAGAAATGATAACAAAATAACATGAACAGAACAAAAACAAGGATCTCTACCAAATTAGAAGAGTTCGGTCCAAAGGCATAATCAAAAGTGTATTTCCTCTGCTTGGTCCGGTTCTGAATACGATCCAGGTATCCTTTTGAAAGGTCTGGATCCAGAACAAGAACTTCCTACACTAATCATTAAATAAAAAAATCTACAATGAATTCTGATAAGAAATCAAATTTATGAAAATTAGCCAGAACTTGAGTAACCTTTTCATCGTGAACTCTAACTATATCACGACCAGGCTCTCTACCTGTTAATGGCCTACACTTGACAGCCACCTAAAATTATTAAAATAAAAAACGCGATCATAAGAAAGTAAAAGGAGAATACGCATTTGCGCGAATGAATCTATTTCGAAATTGGACAAACCGTAAGAGTTGTGGTTTTCTTGGAACCCGGATTTCTAATGCTTGGCATAGCTGCTAAATTCTCATCATAATCCCCTCCTCCAATCCTTCGTCACCAAAAAAAGAAACTATTCACTGGAAAACAACGAGCCTGAAACCGCGAAAACCTTCACTGAAAGAACATACTCCTTGGCCCTTCAATAAAACCAAAAAAACCAATCGGTCAACAAAAATCAGAAGCAACGAATCGCCTGAACAACGCAAAACTCAGAACACACAAAAATCGCTCAAACATGAACTTCTCCATTTGATTCTGACCCAAACGAAGTTTTCCACACCACACATAATCAAAACTTGGTCATCCAAAAATCAAATCAAGAATAGATACCGCACTGAAATCAAATTGTAGTCATAATCTTCCAGAAAGCAGAACCAGTTGGAGTTTGCGGCGGCCGATGAAATAGTAAAATGTTAAATGAAGAAATACGTCTACAGTACACAAATATATTCACAGTGAAGACCTTTTCAACAATTTCTGTCTGTATCTTCATGCAACGTCTCTTTCTGGATTCTTCAATCCATTCTATGAGGGTAAATTGGTAACTTCCACTTCACATTTGAATATCGAAGGATATGGTAGAAACCAGACAGTAGGTCAGTAACTAGTATTTGAATGAATTAATTAATTAAACAATTCTTGTCGTTACATACTACAAATCTGAGGCTTTAAATGAAACCATAAATCAAATTCAAATTTCGAATAATTTCATTCTAAAATTTCAAAGTTTGAAAGTTTTGAATAGTGAAATGGTCTCCAGTAAACCATGAATACACACAAGAAGAAGCATTGATTTGTTAAGGGTCTGGGTGTTGGAGTCAGGAAAGCTGAGGTTCCAGTAATCTTAAAGACCGGGGGACCAGTGACTGGATTTGTAGATTGTATTTCTTTAAGTTGTGGTGGTTGTGATATATCCAAAAATAAAAGGGAACGTGACCTTATATGTTTAGATTGCGAGAGCCAACTCAATCAATCTCTTTTCTAGCATCTATATAATGATGTATTTGTACGAGGGATTATCATCCCAAGCCTCATCCTATCCCAAATCTTTTCATTGGGCCTCAAAAATCATGTAATGGATTTTAGACCCAAAATATGTATTTAAATATATGTGTATTTTATGTTATAAAATTTCAATTCCAACAGCCGCGCACGTCCCCGGCCCTTTCTTCCTCTTCATTTCGTTCTAGTTCCAAATGGCCACAAGACTGCCAAATCCTAATATCTAATTTTTACATGTTATGGGAGTTGAGCTAATTTTGGCTAATGTGTTGCGGGCCTCAAAGATTATGTTAATGAGGTTTGGAACCAAATATTATGTTTAAATATGTATGTTGTATTAGAGTTTCCATGTTGAATTGAAAAATATTTCTTTAGTTTCAAAATCAGCCACACACATTTCCTCTTCATTTTGTTCAAGTTCCTCTATGTTGCCGAAGTCTCATAGCCGGAAAAATGGTTACGAGATCACCGCCTAAACCTAATATATAAGTTCTCACCAGAGCCATAGGTCGTCGAATCGTGGCCGTATGTGCTTCAATTTTTTCAAATCTGAAAAACGATGCAGCATTATATCGTTATTGAATTCTGAAAACGTTCATGTTTGATGTTTTAGATATGTGACCATCTCTGGTGGGAAAAAACTTCTATTTGGTGCCCATCAAATTTTTCGCCCCGAAATCTCTCGTAAAAAAACAAAAAAGAGTGTATTTTGATATTCGTTTTTCACTTCCAAATTTGCATTTTTGTTGTTCTCTTTAAATGAAGATACTTTGTTAGCTTCAGTTCCTCAAAAAAATGGGAAAGGAAATAGATGCATTCTTCTTTGCGAAAAAAAGAAAAAAAAGGGCGGAAGACATTTATGGTCCCCAAACTTTGGAATTTTTGATAATTTTAGTCCTCAAACTTTTTAATTTTGGCAAAATCAGCCCCTAAAATTTGATATATGCAAAACCGATCCTCAAACTATTATTATTTCGGCAAAACCAGTCACCAAACTTATGTGTGTGGCATAATTGGTCCCCAGAGTTGTAATTTGTGGCAAATAAGGTCCCCGGACTAAAATTACGCAAATTTGGTCATCAAAGTTTCGAGTTTTTGGCAAATTTGGTCTCTAGCGGCGTTAATAGTCCCCAAAGTTTGCAAAACGTAACAATTTTAGTCTCCAAACTTTTGAATTTCTAATTTAGTCTCCAAAGTTAACGAAAGAATATTATGTTTTTTATGATTTTTACGATACATTTTAGTGTTTATAAATTCAAAAATTATTAGTCTTATATCTTATTTGTAATTTTTGACTGAACATATTACAACGATACCAATTTGTAGCGAATGTCAACACTTGAAATTTATTAATATTTAATGAGATTTATTTGTTGAAGTTTCCATTTAATTATTTCTCGAAATTTATTTTGACAATTTACAACAATTTTATGTTGGTGATTCATTGATTTTTTCGGGAAGAATGCGAGTTATATCCGATTTGTAATTTTTGACCAAATATAATACAACGATACTAATTTGCATTAGTCAATACTTGAAGATTATTATTGTTTAATGAGATTTATTTGTTGAAGTTTCCATTTAATTGTTTCTCGAAATTTATTTTGACGATTTCGGTCAATTACAAGCTGACTCATTGAATTTTTCTGGAAGACCGCGAGTTAAATACAATTTATAATTTTCAACCGAACATAATACAAGGATAATAATTTGTATTCCGAATGTCAACACTTAAGTTTATTTATGTTTTATTAGATTTATTTGTTGAAGTTTTCATTTAATTGTTTCTCGAAATTTATTTTGACAATTTCCGACAATTTATATATTGACGAAGAAGTTTCGATAACGTTCAAAATATCGGTTGGGCCCCATTTTTTGCGTACCGGCCAGTATAAATGACCGGAATTTCGTTCCGGTCTAGTATGACTGTTAAGGTCGGAACTTGGCAGAAATACTGAAATACCATACAATTACTGTTAATCGTATTTGTATACTCATAAAAATATATTGACGATTTCGGTAATTAATTGATTTTCGAAATTTATATATTGACGATTTCAGTATTTGTATGAGTATACAAATACGATTAACGGTATTTCTGACAAGTTCCGAAATCGATTCTCCGAAATTTATAAATTGTCAAATATATTTGTATTAGTATATTGACAAATTTTGTCATATATTTGTATGATTATATCGATTGTCAATATGAGTATATTTGTCAATATGACAAATATATACACATATATTTGTATGAGTATGAATATATTAATCGATTTTCGACAATTTATATTGTTGTGGTTCCTTTTTAGGGGTACCAACAGTCGTCCGGTTCGTTGCGAGACTAACTCGGTTTTAATTTGTTTTATATGGGGAAACGATTGTGAATCAAACAGGAAAAGACAAAGCAGTTTTAGAGTGGAAAACCTCTAAAAGAAGGGAAAAAACCACTTGACTAAGAGTTAGAAATGCCCTTAGTCGGTCCAATATTCAAACTGTTCATTACAAAAGCCATGTTCGATTTTGGGGTAGCAAGAGAAGGGAAAACTTGAGGAAATTACAAGGAAAACCGGAAGAGAAGATCCGTTTTCCATTTCCCAAGTGTCCACTTTATACCTCTCTCCTACCGTGTGAACAGTAGGGTGTTGTTTTGTGCTCATTCCAGGCTACTAGGTCGGCTCATGTCGGGTGGGACAGCCGCCAGGCGTGGCTCCATGTGGCTGTGTGGCGCTAGAAATTTTGGCGCTACTAGCCGATTGTCTCTAGACCAAAGGGAGGCTCGTATGACTCTGTCGGGCACTCTACTGACAAGATTGTCAGAGGTTGTCGTCACATGTTAAGAAATGTGGGTGGCCCGAAGCATGGTGTGTGCGGCCTGAACCGATTTGATGACAAACCAATGCATTCCTTGTTGTGGCTAACTCCATCTTCGGTCCTGCAATTTCAACGGTCCTTCGGGCTGGTAATTTATATGGGCCTTCCAGCCTACTTAGATCAGGCCTTGCCCAGTTAAGGGTACCCGGTCCTGGATCCCTCATCACTAGCCCCTCGGGCTTGTTTGCCATCGAAGAGATGATACAAGGCCGATCATATGATGGCTCAGGCATTCTTAGGACCGTTCCCGATGGTAGCAAGCGTCCTAGGGTAAATTTGGAAAATTGATTTTGAATTCCAAGTAAGCGTAACGGTCGTTTCCTTTTCGCAATTTTATTTAAATACTAAAAGCCTGACCTGCACCTTTCCGTATCCTGTTGCCTGACAGGCGTCATGAGTGCATACAGACTGCAGCCGCCTGTGGTAATCCCACGTGGCAACATGCAATAGGTCGGATGATACTATTTAAATCGGGGTATTGGGGACTGTTCATCCCCACCGCCTAATCGCAAAAATTTTCGCCTCAGCAATCGACGCTCAGCATCTCCGCTTTCGCTACTTCTGACCCATGTTTAAGCCGTTTTTTTAAGGTAATAACCATGACTCCTCTCAAAGCTAGGTATCCAACCATATATGAGTTAGATATTGAGGAACTTAGGTATAGGTTTTCGATTTCCGCTCATTACTCCATCTAGAAGGGAAAAGAGGATGTTCCCAGTTTCCTTCAAGTGGAGATGAACGTTCCAGTCAGCGCCCTGCCCGTTAGTTACGCTTCCCTGAGGTGTGGGCTACGATTTCTCTTGCACCCGTTCGTAGCGGCCGTGCTTCGGGAAATCCACTGCCCTACCTACGCCATGTTCCCGGGTAGTTATGTATATATAGTGGCGTTTATTTTTTATTGTCACGAACAGAGTGCAGCCCCGACCTTAGAAGACTTTTTCAATTTATTTTTGGTCGGGTCTTAGAGGGGTAAGGGCTTGTTGTGTTGGGGATTGAACACGTGTGCGAACAATCTCGATAGATTAAGTAGAACCCAAGAATTAAAACAAAGAGAAAACAATGACACAAGAAAT